>APFE030360308.1:23256-50533 GCA_000404065.3 Pinus taeda | reverse complement strand
CAAGACTAAGGTTGGTGTCCTTTGTTCCACTCTTATCTATTTTCATAAAGGAAAACGAAAGTAGTCTTTACTTGTTTGTTTCTAAGATAGCTACCAGTCTTAGTGGGAATAACAGCTCTGAGTGGACACTATTCCCGGTAACAACCCTCTAGCACGGCTTCAGCACTCCACGATCTCTGCTCCAACACGCAGAAAAAAAGAAAAAAATAAAAACAAATAAATAAATAAAATTTGATCACGCAGGCTCTGGTCCACGCAGGGTAGAGGTTTCTTCTCCAGCACGTAGCAGTCTAAGCCAACAACAACTCCAAATTGATCACGCAGTCCGTTACATAACTACTTATTAGGTATGAAACCAACTTGTCAATAACTAATACAATTTACCCAAATTTATATTAATTAGTTGTCAACTACCAACAATAAATAGGGCTTAAGTTTCAAAACTAGACGAGGCAGGCTCCTGTATTAATTAATTGGAAAATGTGCCAGAAATTCACTGTTCAGACTACCACTATAGTTTAAGCCTACCATTATCCTTTGAGCCTAAGAAACCCACCCTCCAGCCTCGCTCACATAATCCAGTTTCCAAGCTACATGAGGTTGACGTTCACGGTTCATCTCATAAACTTAAGGAAACTTGTTATTGTTTATTAAACGGGAAAACATCCATCTCAATTTTTTGACTATTAAGAACCAAAGGACATGTTGTTTTTGGCTTATAAATGAATTAAACAATTTAAACTCAAGTTACCTCCCTTTTAAATTTTATTTTGTTCTTGTTGTTACAATTATGATGTTTGTGAATTTATTAAGACTCGATGGTTTGATACATTTCTTTATGGCTTCTAAAAGGTGTGATAAATTTAAATTCTCATATTCTCTTTTTAGTTATGGTTTGTAAGGGGTAAAGTGCATGACATAATTTATAGGTTAACAAGGTGTTTAATGTGTGAAATTGTATATAGTATATACCAATTATATATTTTTAAAAATATTTTATTTTTAATTGTTTTAGTATTTTTCAAAGATAAATGTTTGACGGGAACCAATAATTTCTAGATATATATAATAGTTAGTCAGTCATATATATCATAAATGTATAGTTTAGTCTAGGACCAAGACGTTCAGAGACCACCAAAAACTAGAGCCAGGATCCTAGACTCCAACAAGATGCATATCCTTCCAACCTTACAATGATGGGTCACGTTGTCCCACGTGGGATTTGAAACCAGGTGGAGGGGATAATATCCCAATGAGACAACCACAATGTCGTCCTGTGAAGACACAATTTTTTTGATGTTAAGAAGTTATAAGTATTTAGCATCAGGTTAATATAATTATGGGGTATATAAGTAATCTAAATATGTTCTATAAAAAAATCAATGGTATAAACAATGCATCAAGTTATCTGAATATGTTTTACAAAAGACATAATGGTATAAATGTTGCATCATAGTTTATGTTTTTATTGTAGGGACGTAATCAAATGTCCAAATCTAAAGAAAGTGTGTGGTTATTTTTACTTTTCATTTTAATTCATGTATTAATAATACTTGTTTATGGGAAACATTTTAAAAACAAGCATTATTAAAGTTTGATTGGTTCGGAGTATGGTTTGTTCTCCCATTCGTCTAGGTTCAATTCCAAGGGATATGTTTGGTCCATTGCGATAAGGCTCAAAAAGTAGGTGTTCCCACCCACATAACACCTCCGTTCTTGCTAAGTCATAATCTATCGGTATATCTCGCTTGTAAGTTGTTGGACATACTCTTGGTGTTATAGTAAAATAATGTTTGTCTTATTATGGGGTCTTTAGGCACTATTAAGAGGTGTCATTAATAAATCTCACTGCTCCTCAAATTACAAGGGGGTAACCATTGTTGTGATGTGTTAAGGGAGATTAATAACCATTGGATTAGGGAGCCTTATTAGTCCACATCCATTTGGGTTTTCTCTTGAGGCCTCCATAAGATTCTCACTTAGAAATGTCATATAACCTCTAATCATTGGGAGACCAATAACCCACAATTGCTCATGATGTCAAACCATAGGAGGGATGTTTGTTGTTTGATGCATCAATGAAATATCCTTCAACTATGATGACACTTGCCACATTACTTTCATCAAGTATTCACATCATAAGCACATTGACATAAACTATGTGTTGGTGATTTGGTTGTGGGAGTTGGAATAGTTGATTTTAGTGAAATAGTGTAAGTCTTAGAGTCCTATAAATAAATGTAATTAAAATATCCTCTGAAAATTGGCCCTCTACAATTGTAATAGACTTCACAAGCTTAATAGTAAGAATGGATAATATATTGTGGTGTTTTTTCTCATCATAATATATGTGGTGTGTGAATTTAAATTATTTTCATGTAATTGTTGCAAACTTCAATAACCCTGTCACCATACATGTATCGTGTTCAAAGAGTTAATTTCCTCCTAGTTACATAATAGTCGTTTGATTGTAGGATGAATATGTGTGCTTGCTCGGCCTACCCCTCACTCTTTGTAGGTAAGTGTGAGTGACTATAAGACCATGTAATTGTTTGGAATAGATAAGATAATAAACAACCTAAGATATCATGTTTATCATCATTTTTTGGTAAGATACATTGTCTTTGGTGTCTTATGTCAATGGGATGGGCACAAAAGTAGTGCCTTCCCACTAACACCATAGTTAATTTGTTGTGAAATGAATATATGTACTTGCACAATTCTCTAAGATATCAAGTCTAACAATGGATTTACAGCGAGAAGACTTTCAAGTAAATTACTTGCAAACCCAAAAGAAAGAAAACTCAATGATAATTTTTATGAGTTGTGAATTTTATTCTATGAATATGATTTGCAAGAATTCACGACTTTTACATTTACACCAAATTAGATTTTTCATGAAAGAACTTGGAGATGTGGCCATTAAGTTCTTCCATTAACTTTGAAAGTTTATTGCATGGAAAAATTCAAATAAATTAAAGATGACATTTTTTTTTCATGTAATCAAGCACCCCTCCTCTCCAACCTGTAGGCAAGGGTACGATCTTCTTCATCATTCAAGGCTGCTCAACAACAAGGTCTAAGTCATTACAACAATATATTCGATATGAACTCAACATGTCACTTGAGAAAATTGAACATGGGTGGGGAGAATAACAATCATTCCTCTCAACCACTCAAGATGACCCCAATTAACAGATTAAAGATGACATGGCATCCAACTTTGAAGGAAATATTCTTCAAAGTTTATTATTTGAAATATCAAGGATTTGACACTCCTTATGAGGGTGGGGGAAGGAAGAACATCAGGTAAAGCAGTCATGGTGGGGACAACATTGTATAAAACATATTATTATAATAATATGTTTTACCCCATACAATAATATATTATATATAATGTTTCCCCCCACTACCACCCTTATATGGGGATCATAGTTGGGTTTGAGCCTTATATGAGGATCATACTTGGGCAGGAGAGGATTAGAGTTGGATTTGGTTAGGGAGGTGGGGTGTGGTTGGTGTGCATTGGGTAAAATATATTATTATAATAATATGTTTTACCCAATATTTCCTCTCACCCCCACCCTCACCCTCACTCTCGTATGTGCTTAACCTGGTGTTTTCTCCCACTCCCACTGTCATATCTAGGTAAAACATATTATCATGGTGGGAGTTGTGGTGGGGGGACATTAGATAAAACATGTTATTATAAAAATATATTGTCTCGATGTTTCCTCTCACCCCAACTTTCATATATGTTTTACTTGATATTTCTCTCACTCCCACCTTCAAATGAGAGTGGCTGTGAGGGGAAACATTAGGTAAAACATATTATCATGGGAGGGTGAGGGTTGAAGTAGTGGGAAACATTAGGGTGAGGGATTGGGTAAAACATATTGTTATAAAAATATTTTTACCCTAAAATGAGGGTAGAAGTGGAGGGAAACATTGGTGCTAGGGGTTTGGGGTGGACATTGGGTAAAACATATTATTATGAAAATATGTTTTTCCCAGTTTTTCCTTCCACCCCCACCCTCATCCTTACCATCATGTATGTTTTACCCAATGTTTTCTCCCACTCCCACTCCCACTAGGTAAAACATTTATGAGGGTGGGGGCACGAGGAAACATTGAGTAAGACATATTACTATAATAATATTTTTCCCTATGAGAGTGGGGGTGTGGGTGGGGAGAAACATTGGGTAAACAGATATCATTATAATAATATTTTTACTTGATGTTTCACCCACCTCTTCCCCCACCCTCATAGCTATATGAGGGCAGGGAAGGAGGTTGGCAGGAAACATTGGATAAAACATACTATTAGAGGCGAGGTTGTGAAGAAACATTGTGTAAGACATATTATCATAATAATATGTTTTACTCAAAGTCCCTCCCCCCCTACCCTCATCTCTACCTGCATAGAGAATCACCATAATAACATGTTTTATCCAATGTCCCCCGCCCACAATTAGTATGTTTTACCTAATGTTTCCCCCCACGGTATGTTTTATCTAATGTTTCCAACATCTTTGCCTTCATACAGGGAATAGGGTGGTGATGGGGACACTGGATAGAACATATTATTATAGAGGGTGGGGGTGTCGGGGAACATTGGGTAAAACATATCATTATATGAGGGTGTCAACGGGGATAAACAAATATGTAATAATATGTTTTACCCAATGTTCACCCGTACCTCTCCCCTATATAATAATATTTTTTGCCTAATTTTTCTCACCATCCCCACCCTCATACATATAATAATATGTTTTACCTAATGTTCTCTCCCCCCCCCCAAATATATGTAGAATTAGCAAGGGACACATTGGGTAAAACATATTATTAGAGGATAGGTGTAAGGAAACATTGGGTAAAAAATAGGTGGAGGTAGGGGAACATTAGTGTTAACGGTGCTGGACCCACCAAATTCAAGGGATCTCCTCGGTATGAAATCCCAACTAGAGCTCACATCATTTGGTGTAAGAGTTCCATCCGGTACGATGGCCCGGTTTCCATTATCTTAAATATTTTCCTTAGCTCTTACTTTTAGCACATGAGAGTGTTTCACTTTGTCTTTGAACGACAAGGTTCACGTGCATAGTGAGTACTTAGTGTTGCTTATGTCAAGGTTCTTTCACTGCAGAGGGAGAGGGTGAAAGTGAGTCTCAAGTTGAAATGGAATAGTCCCAACTCTGTTAGAGACAGACAATACAACAAGACATGTGTAGCTTCCAGAGTAATCGTCCACACGGATGCAACAGTCACAAAACACAAGGTGAATAGATAGCACGTACAACACCCAGCGGAATAGTCCACATGAGTGTGACAGTCGTTATAAAAAGTTTACAAGAATGAGTCTGTTGAGTGTCCGACGGAATATTCCACATGGGCGAGACAATGTTAACAACTGATACAACACATTTCCAATAGCATATGTACTAGAATAATTGATATAGTTCAATTGTCTTAATATAGGTTAAAGCAACATGCATTACAAGTGTCTAAAGAATAGTCTTATAAACGAATACAATACATGTGTGAAAACGTGTTCGCCTATTAACATGATTCTGAATTAAGCGAAAGTTCCAAGAGACATCCGTACACCATGACATCACTAACCTCGATAGCGGGGTGTTGGAGCCACTGCTCGCTCCTCAAAGAAAAGTCTACAGACTCTCAAGGCTATGTGGGAGGAACCAAGGTGAAAATTCATTTGCATGTACAAATGAGGGGTATATAGAGCCCAGGGTGAAACTGACCCTTGTGACTGTTCAACTTCCCTCATGATTGTTTGACTTACATGACTCTTTGACTTCATCCGTGGGTCTCTTAGACTTCCAAGATACATTACATTGATTACACAGTCATGACCCAAAGTAGTCATGTGGCTGAGGTGACTCATGACACAACTCGACATGACACTGCAGGTATACACATGTTGGTTGTGTCGTTCGTGTCGAGTTGTTGTGCTATTGAGTGATGAGTGTGCCCGTGGTGTATCATAGCTTCACCTTCACATGGAAGAGTGCGTAGAGACTTCAATGGTTTTGGTGTTCACTTGATAGTTCATGCATGCACATGTGTCTCCTTCGCTTGCTACTTGGTACGCTTCGTGTGTTCATCCATTCGCGAACAAGTCTCCTAGCATGCACTCCTTATTCATCCCGTTCGTCATCGTGCCATATCTCATCCATGTACTTGTATTTTCAATCACTCATGACGAGATGGCATCAAATCCAGAAATATCCTACTATACCATGATGCATCATCTTTGGTTTTCAGGTGTAGGTGACCAAGAGAGAGGACAAGGCTCTGAAACAATGCAGAGCACATGTCAGGCTGGGATACGGGGCTTCAAGACACTGTCAAGAAAATTGTGCAGAAGTCACTAAGAGTTTGGGATGAGAAGTGACACTCTGTGGGATTTGGCTCAGCTAGGAGGCAGAACTGCGCAATTTTTTCCAGGAAGGCATTGCGGGTAGCAGAGAACACTGGCAGTGAAAACTGGGTAGATTTTTAGGGGAGGTTGGGAGTGATTTGTGGGAGCTTGCTGGCCAAAACTAAAAAGAACTGGGAGGCAGTCATGTTAAACATGTCCTCATAGTTTCTGGGTTGAGCAGGGTATCTGGAAACTGGTGGACAGTGCAGGAAAACTGCGCAATTTTTAGGAGGAGCAGCAGGTTAGTTGATAGGGAGACTGACTAATAGAACTACACAATTTTCAGAGACATTGTAGTGACAAGCAGCGGGTGCTTGTCCCTCTTGTCTGTGAAATTTCTTCAATGAGTAGATGCAGACATGCTAACAACTTTTGCACAATTTTTGGGAGGAGTGATGCCTGGGGTCACTACCCGGTAAAACTCTTCGGTTGGCCAGCGGGAGGCTTGATGGACTGGCGTGTGAGCAATGTAGATTGAGATGGTTTCTTGGGAAACTTCTGCTCTATTATGGGTGACAGTTAGCCGGGTTGATTCTAGGATTGCGTAGTGCAAACTACCTGGGAGGCAACCTCAAGATCTGTGCAATTCTGGGCAGTACTTGGTCACTAAGGGTTGATACAGTGCAGTGCATCTTAGTGGAGGTCTAGCTGATGGAGGGTAGTCCGGTCGACATATCTTTGGTAAAATGATTGTGTATGAGCGAGTGAACTCGTGTATACATGACCTTGCAAACACACACTCAACATGACTTGATGACAAGACATCTCAAACCAACAAGACAAGATATGCTCAGTGTGACTGATTGCGGGACTATCTAATGATGCAAGTGACAAGTGTGACACTTCGGATAGACCTTCAAACGATAGTGACGACACTTGCGTGACAGTGCTTACAACATTATGGGTGAGTGCGATAGATTTTTACATAGCAAACACAACTCAAACACAAACCTTCAACATCACCAGAACGAGGTCACAAGCATGACATAACAATCAACATGCCAAAGACGACAGTTGGCCAAACAAGCGAAAAGGAAGAAAGACATTAGAGGAAACACATGAAATGACCTTTTGTGTTTTTGCATGTTACTGAGGATAAGATGATATGACAATGACAAGAATTCTTGCAAACTCAACTAAGAGGTGTACTTCGAAAGGTGTTCTTTACTTACCATAATTACCCTTGAGATGATCATGCATCTGATGAAATTTTCATGTGGTCTTGATCTTTTCCATTACTTTGTCTCTTGGTCCTTTTCCTCAGCTCCTTGGGAGTGATCTCAAAATGTCACCTTTTCCTGTTGTCACTGAGCGATAGGTCAGTGTTGTTTCAACAGGTAGTGATTGTTGCCAGAATGAGGCCCTGGGAAGCCCATCTGCGTAGTTTGTGCATGCAAGCTAGATAGTGTAGCTTGGACAACACTGCACAACTTTGAGGCACATGACACTGCTGCAGGATGGGGATCCTAGGAGGACACCTCTACACAATTTCCGAGAGTAGTGCTAGCTTCCTGACTACTCTACGCATTTTTGGAGAGTAGTGCTAGGTAGAGACTCTGTGGGTTGTGGGGTTTCAATAGGCAAGGGAGGAAGCTTGATGGTTACAGAAGCAAAGTGCAAAGTTTCGGGAAACTGAATGAGGCTAGGTTTCTTTGGAAATGGTTAAGTGAGAGATCAGTGACATAGATGTAAATAGTGATAGGACTAGATTGTGATGAGAACCATGCACACAATTACCTTGAAGCAAAACAACATTCCATTTGCATGATAAACAACAACCCTTATGGCCAAAGATGACACATGTTGCATAAAGATGAGGACGCGGAAAACTCTTAAGATCAAGGAGGGGAGCTTGAAATCATCATCTTACCAACAATGACCAAAGATGATTGATCGCAGGATCCAAGGTAGGATTTGAAATCTTCATGCGAGCTAATTTTTTGGAGGGTGGTTGTAGCTGCTACAACATTAGTGACACAATGGTAGAACTCCAGCTCTCTCTATGGACCGTGTTTCATGAAAAGCGAGTTTAACCCTTTTGGAAGTATTCTTTGATTCCTTGATCTGATGGCTTCCACACTAGCTTATGTGAAAGATGTAGTCCCTACCATTCTCTTTATCGATCAACACACATTCCAAGCCAAGTCATCTATGGTGTTGCTCCGCTACCAGTAGGCCTCGACAGTACCCCGACAGAGTCATGTAGGAACACAAGCATCTATCCACTACCAGTGAGCCTAGTCAGTACCCCGACGAAGTTACTTGCATCACCTATATGTGCATTAATCCTTTCTCTTCTTTCGCCTTAATCATTTTTCATTTTTTCATTTTTTTCATTTTTTGAAAGAACTGTGCATAGGAACTTATTTATTTTAGAGGTGGAAGAGGGATCCTAACTTATTGAGAGTAGAAGAGGTTTTTCCTTCATAGAAGTATGTTATATATACCTTTAACCTACTTGTTAAGGTTTCCCCCCTCTCCTCACTCTACTCGACTAAGTTGACAAGGGTTAACCCAAACGAACTGATTAGAGTAGGCAGTACTAGTTAATAGTGCAAGCATCGCGTTTTCACCTAGACTCACTATGAACAAAATGCATTTTCCATCAAGGCATCATCGAATGAAGACAACAAGCTCTTCATAAAGAGAGAGTACAACAGATAACCAAGTGTTGATAGTTGCACAAGTCCTCTTAGATTTTCCCAACTTGTCTCAAGAGCCGAACACAGTTTCATGAGAGGCGAACCTACGGGTAAAAGCAAGAAAAGGAAGAAAAAAGAAAAAATCAGAAGTAAAGCAAAAGCAAAACAAGTAAGAAAAGAAAACAAGAAAGCAAAGTAAAACAAACAAGCAAGCAAAACAAACATGTAAAGCAAGAAGTGAAGCAAAGCAAGAAAGCAAACACTACTCCTACTCCTACGCTAAACAATGCATGGGCCTACTCACGTGAAGTGATATTTCTGATGTAGCCACCGGCACATTGGCTAGCCCATGTTGGCAAAGGAAAGAAAGATATGCATGTAAACTAGTGAACAATAAAGATAGATCAGTGAAGACCAACACGCTCCGAGTTCTAAAACATCCACAGAAAAGTAAAGAGCGAATGCACAAGATAAACATTTTGCGGACTTGACATGGTGCTGTGACACATTGCATGTAGATGATAAGCATGCACACTCTCTTGACTATGACAGACAAGAAAACATGAGAAAGAGTGAAAACTTACGCCTTGCAAGTGTGCTTGTTGTGTATTATTCCTGTAATGCATGAGCAATGGGATCATGTGATTCGAGTGGAGGAAGCGAAATACGTGTGTTGGATTGATCTTCAATGTGAAGCAGTGAGTTATGAGGAGCCTTGCGTGTTTCAAAAATTTTCTAATCAGAAGTGGAACTAACTTCAGGATAGCGAGGGCTTGACATAACCATCAGGCCAGGCTGAAGTGCCTCGACAGCCTACGGGGTTTACACTTCATCAATAGATAGATCATTGGAGACCAATGGCTCAGAAATATTATCAGCGAGTGAATCAACATTGTGATCAAATGAAGAAGTACGTAGATCAAGACAACCACAATTAGAAAATTGAGGATGTTCATCGACATCCTCATGATTTGATGGATCATGCAGATGGGTAATTGAGAAACAAGGATGTTCACCCTCTATGTTTTCAGAAATGATAGATGATAGATGGGATGGATTTCAGAGGAAGATATGTCCTCTCCTCAATGTAATAACAGGCTGACATCCGGTGTGTCCTGTGAATGATTGGAAGTAGAAACATTTGGAGATGAGTTTTCAGAGGGAAAATAAAAAGTCAAAGAATCACAAGAGATGTCAGGATAGAGTAGATGAGGCGTGGATGGACGGGAGTCATCCTTCACCACAAGTTCTTCTTCAGATTCCCGCACACACTCATCATGAATGATAGCGTAGGTTGGTTGCACAACACCAACTCCATCGACAACTTGATCCTCATTCACAACAAGTGTGGAGTCCAAAACGAAAGAATGCAAGACAGTACAATCTGGAGGATCAACAGAACGCGAGGACAAAGGCTGAGGTAACAATTCCACATGACAATCAAAAAAATTGCAAGCCAAATCTATGCAAATATCAATAGTAGGTGGTAGGAGGATGTGACAGTTCAACAAATGTGTGCGCACCTTCTCCCAGCTCGTATTGCAGAGCTAGAGCTATTTGATGAGAAGAGGACGAACAATCACTTGTGACAACGACCTTGTCCATCTTAGATTTGGCAGCTCTAACACGAGGTCTATCGGGATGTATTTGAATGATTCTAAGAATTGCAAATTTTCATATATGTAAAGAAGATATCTAAATCTTCCATCGAGGAATTCCCAATAAATTTCATCTTCAGGAAATCGATATGCAAGATTACAAAAGTGTGTGTGAAATTTCTCAACAGATTCATTAGGTGCTTTCCATAATTTCAAAATTTCTTTATTGAGTGCTTGATACTCAAAATAATGGAAAGCATGATCTATCTCTATGATTAGCTGAGTGAGAGAGTGAATAGAGTCCTCGGGCAGTGTGGCACACCAATGTAGCGGGTGCCCTCGAAGCGTGTGTTTTAACAGTGCACACCTCATGTAATCTTCATGGATTTTATACTTTTGATATATAACTACTAATGCCATTCTTTGTTCAAGCCAGGCCATTTTTCCTTCACCTTCATATGTGTATTATGAAAAGAAATTCCAGAGCTTCTCTGAGATTTCAAAGTCATTCCCATAAGGCATACACTATGGGAGAGAAATCTTGTGTTTAGTAATGATAAGTATGTGAAGATTCAAAACATATTGCGAGGACTCGACTTGTCATTTGACCATCCTTCTAGCGCTAGAAATGTTGACAGTGCTGGACCTGCCAACATTCGGGGGATCTCCCCGGTATGAAGTCCCAACTGTAGCTCACACCATTTGATGTAAGAGTCCCATCCGGTTGATGGCTTGATTTCCATTATCTTAAATATTTTCCTTATCTCTTTCTTGTCATCACATGAGAGTGGTTTACTTTGTCTTCGAATAGCGAGGTTCACGTGCCTAGTGAGTGCTTAGTGTCGCTTGTGTCAAGGTTCTTTCATTGTGGAGGGAGAGGGTGAAATTGAGTCTCAAGTCGAAAGGGAATAGTCCCAACTATGTTAGAGACACACAACACAAAAAGACATGTGCAACTTCCAGCAGATTAGTCCACATGGATGTGGCAGTCACAAAACACAAGGTGAATAGATAACACGTACAACACCCAGCAGAATAGTCCACACGAGTGTGACGATCGTTATAACAAGTTTACGAGAATGATTATGTTGAGTGTCTAGCAGAATAGCCCACATGGGCAAGACAACTTTAACAACTGATAGAACACATTTCCAATAGCATATGTACTAAAACAAATGAAATAGTTCAACTGTCTTAATACAAGGTAAAGCAACATGCATTATAAGCGTCCAAAGAATAGTCTTACAAACTAATAAAATACATCTGTGAAAATGTGTTGGCCTATTAAAAGGCTTCTGAATTAAGCGAAAGTACCAAGACACATATGTACACCATTACATCATTAACCCGAAGAGCGAGGTGTTGGAGCCACTTCTCGCTCCTTAAAGAAAAGACTGCAGATTCTCAAGGCTATGTGGGAGGAGCCAAGGTAAAAAGTCCTTTGCATGTACAAATGAGGGGTATATATAGCCAAGGGTGAAACTGACCTTTATGACTGTTTGACTTAACATGACTCTTTAACTTCATCCATGGGTCTCTTGGACTTCCACATTACATTACATTGATTACACAGTCATGACCCAAAGTAATGATGTGGTTGAGGTGACTCATGACACAACTTGACATGATGCTATAGGTTTGCACATGTTGGTTGTATCGTTTGTGTTGAGTTGTTGTGTTGTTGAGTGATGAGTGTGCTTGTGGTGTACCATAGCTTCAACTCCACATGGAAGAGTGCGCAAAGTCTTCAATGGTCTTGGTGTTTGCTTGATAGTTCATGCATGCGCATCTGTCTCCTTTGCTTGCTACTTGGTATGCTTCTTGTGTTCTTCTGCTCGCAAACAAGTCTCCTGGCATGTGCTCCTAATTCATCCTGTTCATCGTCACGCCATGCCTCATCAATCTTCCTGTATCTGCAATCACTCATGATGAGACAACATCAAATCCAAAAATCTCCTAGTCTACCATGATGCATCATATTTCATTTTCTGGTTCAGGTGACCGGGAGAGAGGACAAGGCTTCGAAACAGCACAGAGCACATGTTAGGCTGGGATGCGGAGCTCCGGGGCACTGTCAAGAAAAATTGCACAGAGGTCACTGGGAGGTTGGGATGAGAAGTTTGGAACAAAAATGACATTTTGCATGATCTAGCTTAGCTGGGAGATAGAACTGCACAATTTTTCTCGGAAAGGCAGTGTGCGCAGCAAAAGACACTGATAGTGAAAACTACTCATATTTTCACAGGAGGCTGGGAGTGGGCTGCACAATATTTCTTGCCAAAACTGTGCAAAGCTGCGAGGCAGTCATGCTGAAAATGTCTACATAGTTTCCAGGTTGAGAGGGGTGTCAGGAAGCTGGTGGAAAATCCAAGAAAACTGTGCAATTTTTAGGAGTAGTAGGCCGACTGACAGGGAGACTGACTAATAGAACAACATAATTTTCAGAGACAGTGTAATGATAGGCAGTTGGTGCCTATCCCTCTTATTTGCGTAATTTCTTCAGTTAGTGGAGGCAGGCATGCTGATAGCTTTTGCACAATTTTTGGGAGGAGAGAAGCCTGGGTTCACTTCCTAGTCAAACTCTTCAGTTGATGAGTGGGAGGCTTGAGGGATTGGCTTGCAGGAAACAAAGATTGAGATGGATTCTTGGGCAACTTCTGCATTGTTCTGGGTGACAACTAGGTTGATTTCAAGATTGCGCAGTGCAGACTGCCTGAGAGGCAGCCTCAAGATTTACGTAATTCTAGGTAGTAGTACTTGGTCACTGAGGGTTGAGATTGTGCAGTGCAGCTTAGCAAAGGTTTGGTTGATGGAGGGTGGCCTGGTTGACAAATCTTCAGAAAAATGTTAAGTGTGTGAGCGAGTGAACTTTTGTATACATGACCTTGCGAGCACACTCTCAACATGACTTTATGACAAGACATCTTGAACCAACAAGAAAATATATTCTTAGTGTGACTGACTACAAGTCTGTCTAATGATGAAAGCGACAAGTGCGACACTTCGGATAGACCTTCGAAAGATCGTGAAGATACTTACACAACAATGCTTACAACATCATGTGTGAGTGTGATAGATGTTTACATAGTGAACACATCTCAAACACAAACCTTCAACATCACCAGAATGAGGTTGCAAGCATGACATAACAATCAACATGTTGAAGACGACAGTTGGCCAAACAAGCGAAAAGGAAGCAAGACATGTAGAGGAAACATATGAAATGACCTTTTGTGTTTGCGCACATGCATGTTACTGAGGACAAGATGATATGACAATGACAAGTAGTCCCGTAAACTCAATTAAGAGGTGTAATTTGAAAGGTATTCTTTACTTACCATACTTACCCTCAAGATGATCATGAATCCGACGAAGTTTTCATGTGATCCTAATCTTTTAAATTACTTGGTCTCTTGGTCCTTCTCCTAAACTCCTTGGGAGTGATCTCAACATGTGACCTTTTCGTGTTGTCATTGAGCGATAGGTCAGCAATCCCATCTGCACAGTTTCTGCATGCAAGCCATATAGGGTAGGTTGGACAACACTGAGGAGTTTTGAGGCACATGAGACTGCTACGGGATGGGGGTTCTGGGAGGACACCTCTGTGCAATTTCTGAGAGCAGTGCTAGCTGCCTAACTTCTCTACGCATTTCTGTAGAGCTATGCTGGGTGGGGTCTCTGTGGGATGCGTGGTTTTAGCAAGAAAGGGATGAAGCTTGATGGTTGCAGAAGCAAAGTGAAAAGTTCCACGAAGTTGAATGAGGCTAGGTTGCTTGGGAAATGGCTAAATGCGAGATCATTGACACAGATGTAAATAGTGATAGGACTTGACTATGATCGCACATAGACACTTAGTGACACAACCTAGACCATCCAGAATGCATAAGACATACTTTTCTTGATGCAACAACCTTTGTGACAAGAGTGCGTGAAGTGAGTGTGAAACATGTACATGTGATGATAACCATGCACACAATTGCCTTGAAGCAAAACAAAATTTCCTTTACATGACAAACAACAACCCCTATGCCCAAAGATGACACATGCTGCATAAAGATGAGAACGTGGACAACTCTAAAGATCAAGGAGGGGAGCTTGAAATCATCAACTTACCAACAAGCGACCAAGGATGATTGATCGCAGGATCCAAGGTAGGCTTCAAAATTTGCATGCGAGCCAAAATTTTGGAGGGTGGTTGTAGCCAGCACAACAATTAGGTAAAAGATATCATTATAATAATATGTTTTACCCAATGTTTCCCCTCACCCGCACTACCAACCTAGAGTTATTGAGATCATGTAGAGCATTTTTTAGTGATTATTGTAAATATTAAAAAAAATGTAAATTTATAAATAATTGCAGGTTTTAACCCTGTACAAAAATTACCTACAGACGAATTAAAAAAAAAAATAATAATAAAAAATAAAAAAATAAATAAAAAATGACGAGAATATAAAACAAATATATAGAGATTTTCCCCTGGATCCCAAAACTAAGACTACCAGATTGATTTTTCATTATGTTCCTTTCAATGTTACAATACATATATATACATGTTAAAGCATTCATAAACCCCAATCCATTATGCCTAGATTAGAACATAATCATAGTTCCCTTGACAGGATCTACAAAATACCATGGGCAGAAAACCATCATGCACAAAACCATGTGCAAAACCCATGCAAAAAACCATAGGTAGGTTTTCCCACCTAATATGGGGTACAAAAAAAAATTCTTGGGGCGCTGCCCTAGACCCCATGCAGGGGAACTACTACCCCCCTGATAGGGGGGCTGCACCCGACACAATAAACAAGGGGGGTTGTTGCCCCCCTGCACGTGTGACTAATCGTGGAAAGAATATAACACACACCCAAAATTCTCCCACTTGTTGTTTTGTTTTCCACACAGGGGGTCACAATAGAGCTTAGTCATTGGTCCAACCCTGCAACACATATTGTTTCTATACACCAAGAAAACTTCACAGTGCTCACAAACTTTTTCAATGCATCTACAACATTCTTCAAAGTGTCCACCTTTACCAACAACCCTTTTTTGTCCTCAACCATATCCATCACAAAGTGATATTGAACATCAATGTGCTTTGTCTTTGAATGATAAGCAGGATTCTTTGCTAAGAAAATTACACTTTGGTTGTCTCAGTTTATCTTGATAGCTCGTTGTACTAACCCCATACTTGAACATAATCTCTACAACCAAAATTATTCCTTGCTTGCATGAGTGGATGCCATGTATTCCGCCTCTGTAGTTGAAAGTGCCACTATAGAATGTCTCTTGGTCATCCAACTAACCACATCTCCAAATATGTTAAACACATACCCACTTGTAAACCTTCTCCGATCCAAATCTCCTACCCAATCTGCATCAACAAAGCCATGGATGTCCAAAACTATGTCCAATCATGGTCTTCATTGGTAGCACAGACCATAATAACTAATGTGTAACAACCCCTTCTTAAAAGTTCATGTAATAAAAGTTAATAAAGGAAAAATAAGACCAAGGTTAAGGGACACTTATTCTAAGCTGAATATTAGGAAAATATATCCTAGTGGGAATCATTGGATGTGTTTATGGCTAAAGGAAATTGGCAAAGGCATTGAAAAGGCAAAAAGGTATTTTAGCACATTTATTTATGAAAATAAAGGAAAATAGGAGAAAATGAAGGTGAAAGGTAACATGTTGCATGTGAGGAGGAAAATGAAGGAAAATAATGGGAAATGAAGAAAATAGGGGACTCATTGATAAAAAGGCTTCTAAGGATCAGTTTGTAACCTTTTGTTAGTTCAGTTTTAGAGCTCTCTCATTGTTCTCTCTCTCTCTCTCATTCTTGGACACTTAAGAGTTTCCTTGGAGGACTCTAGCTTTGGAGCAAGGAAGGAAAAAAGAAAGCAAAGGAAAGGAAGGAAAGAAGAGATTAAGCAAGGAAGAGCAGGATCAAATAGCTTCAACATGAATACTTGGAGGTAACATAGTGCATGTGTGATTTCCTAGTTGGTTTTGACATGCGTGGCTTTGCATGTTGGTATATGGTTCTCTTGCCATTGGTGACATGGTTTTGTCGAGTTATGACAATGGTTTTTAGCCTTTCCTTGCCTTTTTCCAGATAGCCATGGGATGATGGGATTGTTTCTTGGTTTTGAGATTCAGAATTGTCGGATGGTTTCATAATCTGGGGTGGAAGTGGTCTCAGGAAAATCCAAAAGGCCTAGGAATCCCTTTGCTGGTTTTGGCGGGATACACGGTAAAGCATGAGCGTGGAGACTTGGTTTAGAGCCTAGTGATTTGGTGTGGATTGTGGTAGAGACTGAGAGACTAGTGTCTCGGTTTAAGGCCTAGTGAGCCAATGTGGATTGCGGTAAAGCCTAAGAGACAAGGAGACAGAAAATTTCTCAAGGATAATGATGGAGTCCAGAGGCATTCCAAGCTCAGTTTGATTTTGTGATCTTGGTGCCGGTTTTGGTGATATCACAGTTTGGTGAGGGTGGAGGTGGTTTAACCTCTGGATTCCCTTGGTTGTTTTTGGATTGGTTTACACATGAGATCCCACATTCATGCTTGGAATATGGCACAAGTGTGATTGGCTGAAAGAATAATTTGGTTTAGCCATGTCTACGGTCGGATGGTACGTGGAAGTGGCGAACCTGGTCAAATTTTCCTATGTTTAATGAAAGCTAATTTCTCTTGCTTTTTTACTTGTTAATATGTGGCTTTAATGGTTGTTATCTCATTGTTATTTTCATGGTTTAATGTTGGTTATAGGCATGGTTATATGACTGGTTATTATCATGGTTATTGCATGTATTTACTTGTAACTGAAAGCATAATGGATGCAAGACCTAATTGATGTCAAAAAAGTTTAGGGAAGAGGGTGGTGATCCTTCTTGTCAAGGCTCACACGAGTTATCAGTCACTTATGCTTATTCTTGATCTGAATTGGATCCATGAAAATTTCAAAGTTCTATGGCTGTATCAAATCATGGTAGACTTCAAAAACTTGTGAACAATGAGCTATCAGGAAGACCTCTGGATAGTGACAGTTTGTAGCCAGCAAGGAATGATGAGGACCTCGGTCAAAGCACGCTGACCAAAGCCCATGGAGACTGCGCAGGACGCAAACTAGCAGTTAGGAAGTCTGGATCAGGAAACGGAGGCCGTTTCTGATGTGCGATTAGCGCTAAGCACTAATCACGCATTGCTGGGAAAAACCCCTCGAAATGGAAAGGCCGCAAGTGCTCGGTCACAAGGGAAGCCAGAAAACCGTGGGAAAAGCGCTAAAGCGAAAGGCGGGTCCCACGCTCCAAAACCGGCGGAATATCAGAGGTGTTTTGGGTGGCAAGCGGAATTGTCAGGAGACCCAGCGATGCCATACAATGAATGACGCATCTCCGGTGGATGAGAGAGAAAATCGCCTCTCATCGCAGGCTAACATCCGAGCAAGTCAACCATGCGATAAGAGCGAACACCGTAGGATTTGGGGGCTCCAGATCTAATGGGAGAATGCGCCGGATGGAAAATTGGATTTGACGGGAGAAATAAGCTTCGGCACATAAAGGTTGAAGTCCGATTGGACCGCTAAGTTGCAGATGAATCACTACACATAGTAATCGAAATACCAAACCGTTTGAGGAAGAGCTGGTGTATTTTGTGAAAGGAAAAGTGGCCACTTCCCTGTGAGACGTTACATAGTGGCGATGACACAGAGGCAGGGAATTCCAAGCGAACAACAACAGGCGATCCGAAGAGGTGGAAGAGGAAGTGAACAGTCAAGGACATATTAGCTTTAATCCATGAACGAATAGAGAACAAAAGTGAGCGCGGTAAGAAGGAAACAGTGAGACAGAAGAGACAGAACCAGACGCAGAGAGCCGAGCTGACTTGCAGAGCTAAGGCGGCATCGAGCAGACAAAAGGCTTGAGAGGTTCAAGCAATCCCTATGAGGATATCTGTCAGGAATTTAGTACCAAATTGGACTCGTCCCATCAAGACAAGTAAAGGTCGAGACTTGGTAAGGGGGAGTGTGTGCACTCTAGTGGCTTGGGGAATCCAAGAACCACCCTACTAAGCACCATCTATTTCAGGAGACTCAAATTGAGCTCCTTATTGTGAAAACTCTACTTAAAGACACAATAAAATAATCCCACCACTGAAAACTGGACCAGAGACGTAGCCCAGGAGGATTGGGTGAACTCCTTATTAACTTGTTGTGTTCTTGTATTTGCTTACTGTGTTTCTCTTACTGTTTTCCAGTGTCTGTGTATTTTGCAATCTTATCGATCCGTTGCCTAAGATAATATAGACACACACAACACATGAGTCTGTAATACCTTCATTCATTAATTAATTAACTATGATCAATCACGAGTGATTTTCAGATCAAGTGGTATCAGAGCCCTAAGCTGTTAAGGTTAGACAAGCTTGTGTTGGATTTAGCTGTTGAATGCTAACTAGATCAAAGCTCAAATTAGGAGAAGGAGAGTTGGTCGAAACTAATCCTAAAATTGGGAGAGCCTATCCTCGGAAGACAATGTCTGAGGAAGGTTATGTGGGGCTAGACCCTCAATTCATAGATAGTTTCCTAGCCATAAGGCCCATGGTAGAGGAAATATATAAGGACTTTAGAAAATATAAAGATGAAGATTCATCAGGCTCCAAACAAGACAAAGGAGAAGATGAGTCTCTCCTCCATGACCACTCAAAAGGCAAAGGGAAAGAAGAAAGCTCTCTCACACCTCCTAATAGCCCTGAACATAAAAGGAAGGCATCTTTGATTAAAATAGATGTTAAATTTGATTTACCTATATATGATGGAGATTTGAATGCAAAAATGTTGGACAATTAGATTAGACAAATTGATGTTTATTGCAGAGTGCAGAGTATTGATTCAAACAAGAGCAAGATTGAGCTGGCAAGCCTATGCCTTGGAGGCACTACCTTGGTTTGATGGGAAGGTAGGACCCAAGCTGACATGAAGAGACATGAAAATACCATTTCTGTCTCGAGTGAATTTGTTTCTGCAATCAAAAAGCAGTTCTATCGATTGGCCTACATGCTCCAAGCCATGATGACCTGGCAAACTCTTCGACAGTTGAAAGGGAAAAGTGTACAAGGTTACACCCAAGAATTTAGGAAGAGAGCATTGATTCTAGAAATCTCATTAGACTCACTTGAGACTCTGTTGAAGTACATTGGTGGTCTACACAGCTACATGAGGCACACTATCCTCATGTTTAATCCCACTAGTATAGATGAGGTATCTGTTCAAGCTACTCATCTAGGAGCTAGAGGAAAGAATGGAAGTCCAAAAGTTGGGGGATCATCCCAACCCACTGCAAGCAAGAATAAGGAGAAAAGAAAACAAAAATGGAAATCGAGGAAGGCTAACACCACACAGAAGAGAAAGTTTTCATGCACTCGCTGTAAGAAGGATGGGCATGATGATGAGCACTGTTGGATTTTGCATCCGGAGCTGAGACCTAAGAAGTTCGAGGGCAAGAAGAAGAATACTGCTGCATCTATTCAGAAAGATTTAGGGTCAGACTCAGGAGATGAAACAACTATTGCATCCACAGGTATAAAAGGTAAGAATTTTGAAGCATCTACTAGTAATTCTGCACAATTTACTATTAATGATTAAAATGAGAGGAAAAGACATGAGATTTTCCATATTCAAGTTATTTCCAAACATAAAAAGATTGATACTTTGTTTGATAGTGGCTCACAAGTAAATTTAATTTCTAAAGCAATTGTAAAAAAGTTGGGATTAGTGACTACACCTCACAAGAAACCATACGCATTAGGATGGTTAACTGATAAGGCACAACTACAAGTGACTAGACAATGCAAACTCAAGTTTTCTTTTGGGTCAACATTTGTAGATGAGGTTGAGTTACACATAATTCCTTTGAATATATGTGGAATTGTTTTAGGAAGCCCTTACTTGTATGACAAAAAAGCTATTTTCTATAGAGTTGAGAACAAGTATCTACTTGTTAAATATGGAATTGAATACTTTGTAAGAGATCATAAGCTCAAGAATAATTATACTCTCATAAAATCAGGGCAGATGAAACGAATGATAAATTCATGCAAACAATTCTTACTGATGGTTGTAAAGGAAAAGAAACCTGATAAAACCAATGTATTTGAGGGTTGTAATACTAAACAACAAGCTGATTTAGAAAAGTTTGTTTTAGAATATGATATCTTGTTTCAAGAACCTAAAGGTCTGCCACCCAAAAAGGAAATAGTGCATGATATTATTTTGCAGCAAGATGCTCCATTTCCTAACATTGGAATGTACAGGTTGTCCGCTTTAGAAAATGCTGAAATAAAGAAGTAGGTGCAGGAGTTGCTCAAGAAATTGTTCATCAGACCTAACACATCACCATGTGGGTCACCAATCGTTTTGGTGAGAAAGAAAAATGGCTCGTGGAGAATGTGCATTGATTACTGAGCACTGAATAAGATAACAAACAAAAATCATTATCCCCTTCCTCGCATAGATGATATTTTAGATCAATTGAAAGAAGTTGTTTATTTTTCCAAGTTAGAATTGCATAATGGATATCACCAGGTCAGAGTTGTAGAACTAGATGCATGGAAGACTGCTTTCAAGACAAAGCAGGGATTGTATGAGTGGCTAGTTTTGCTGATCAACTGTCACACAAAGCCATGAATTGATGGTAATTCTGAAATGGAATGGTGCCCATTTGGGCCAAGGTGTTAATTTGAAATTGCAACCATTGATCTTTAAGATATAAAGCATATGACTTAGCAGGTTGCCTACATTGTAAGATTTCTACTGCCCAGCTGGCCATGCAGCCCAGTTGGGCTTCTTTCTCTTGTACCTGTTGCTTTAAAAACTGTATTTCTTCTGCCGCCTATGACTCCTTTTCCTGTAGCAATTTTGTTAGTGCCTCAACCTCAGCCTGCAGCTTGTCCTCTCTCTGCTGTTCATCAGATGTTTCCTTGTCTGCTAGAGGTCCTTCTTGCTACTGCTGTTCTCCCAAAATGGAGGGCCTGTCTTCCTTATGACTTCCTTGTAGCTGTAACTGCTATTTCAGCAACTCATTCTCCTCCTGTAGTTTAGCCCTTTGACTGCTTTCCACGTGCCTCACCATGGCCAATTCTTTTCTTGATTCCTTGAGTTGTTCTTCCAGGTGGCCTATGTCTGCCACACCCTTGGATTTGGCAATCCTCATCCAAGTGTGAGACCTAACCATTTCTTGTTTTAATGCAAAGAAGAGTGGCACCACAAACTTCTGGGGAATGATCTTCCCAGCTTCTAACAGGTTATAGTATGAGCTCGAGCTAGGCTGAGGGCTTGGTTCTAATATCTCCTTGGTCTTTTCTTCTCCCTGTGATTGTTTGGTCGCGTTTTCCTCCAATTTTTCGGTCTCCTTTAACTTAGCTAGAGTTTCCTGTAGAGATGTCTCAGCTTCCTGTAGAGTTGTCTTTGCGTCCATCATCCTAATTCTCTCTCTCCAGGTGGAGGTTTTTGGGCTTCCTCGTTCATAGGTGATAGGTATCTTTGATGGAGACTCTTCTTTTGGTTTAGTTGTTGTGTCCTCAATGACAATTGGCTCCTTTGACTGTGGCTGGGGTTTGCCCACTTTGATCCTTGTGCTTCTCCTTGCTTTAAAGTAAATGGAGTTTTGCCTCTTTCTTTTCCCTTTTTGTTTTGGAGGTGTGCTTAAGGCAGCAAGCACAACTGCTTCCTCCCTTGCCAATATCTTAGGTGATTTCTCCTCTTGTTGTTCTTTTTACTTGTTTCCTGTAGAAATCCTTGTGTTAACTGTTTCTGTGTGTGTTGCTGAGATCTCAGTGTGTGTCTTTTCCTTTTGTTTTTGCGTGCCTGCTTCGGCTGTGGCAGCCTTCATTTGGGCTTTTTCAGCCTTCTCTGTCCTACTTCGCATCCTCTTTTCCCTTGGCATTTTTGCTGTTGTTTCTTCCCCTATTTTAGGCTCAGCAATCTGGCCCATTTCTCCTTTTTCTCTCTATTCTTTCTGTGCTTGAATGTCCTGTGTCCCTTCACCATTGGTTTTCTCACCTTCTTCAGTGTGTTCTCCCTCCCCACTACTGGATGAGGTGATGTCTTCAACCAAAATTCCAATATTGTCATCCCTGGACATGTTTATGAAGATTTCCCAAGATATGGGGACAGTGTAGGTGTGCAAAGCATCTTCCACCAATAGTTTGATGAGCCCATGATGGGCCAACTGATACAGGGTCCCTTCATTTAACTTTGTTCCATGTTCAACAAGTGACTGAAGAATAAAATAGGGGATGCTCAGTTTCTTGTTTGGAGGCAAGTCAATCCCATGCCTTAGTTCGCACAACAACCTGAAATGATAACCATAGATGATGCTAAACGTCCCTTCACACGTGATGTACTTCATAATTTGGAAACTGACTTCACTCCAGAGAGGAGGCAAGCTAGTTCTTCTAACCCCATTTTTTTCTTCTACATGATGCTCCTCGGGTAGAAAGAATGCTTCCTTAGCAACTTTTCCCAATGACCTCTCTTCTTTGCTCCAAGGGAGCCCCAATGGTAGACCAGTAACTCGACTGATGAGCTCAGGGGTAAGTTCTAGGGTCAAACCTCTAAAACTAATTGTGGCATGCGTCTTTGATTGTGGTCTCAGTGACATTAAGAACTCCTTAGTTATCTCCTCATCATGACCTTGAATTTTGTCAAAGAAGGATATCCAATTTGCTTTAGTGAAAAGGTCCGCCACCTCAAGATGCTCGTGTAGTTTGCTAGAGTCCGAGGGTTCTTTCCTTATGAATCCTCCTAGCATGGTGGGAGTGCTCTTTTTATGCTTTAATCAGAAAAGGAAATTCTTTTTATGGTTTCCCCTGAACCCAAGAAGGAATTTCTCTTGTGTCCAATATCAACTAGCAACAATTCCCTGGTTTTAAGAATGCTGTCACCGAGAACCCGACTGTCTGTTTATGAAAGGAAGAATTTGGTTTTTATAGACAGAGCACAAGGATCAAGTTTTCTTCTCAGCACATAGACATATATGCAAATTCAAGAAATTTTTTCACACATAGGTTGGTCCCATGACTGCATATATCCTCCTTACAGGAGAATTAAAAAAGAAAACGTGGAGGGGATTTTTGATGCAGAAAAATTGGGAAACTCAGTGCAATATGCAGGCAAACGTTTCACTTCAATACACAGGCAGAATTTTCCTCTGATTTTCCAATGTGATGTCGTTCAATTTACCACCTTGTGCAAACACATCATGCATAGAGGAGTTTTTTGGGCCTACCTACTTTGGAGCTCCAAATTCGACGAAAAATCCCAAGCTCTCCTGCTCCAGAAAGCTGTGCAGTCTTTCCTGTAGAACCTTTCCCATAGAAGGTCCCCGGTTCCTGTAGAATGTCACTGTGCTTCTGAGCGAGCCCGATACATAGGAGATTTTCGAAAACAAGCAGAAAAACCAGTGGAGGACGACTGGTTAACAATTTTTGGAAGTGGTGGACGCGTAATCTAGTCGAGGACGTTGCGGGTGCAGAATGAACAGAAGGTGGTGTATGTTTCAGCCAGGAATCTTTTAATTGCGGTGTGATTCGTGGTGAGGGAATGAGGTGGCCGAATCAGACCGTTGATCCGATGTCACAGCCATAATTTATCTGCGTGTTTCTTACCGCCATCACCTCTCCTATGGCGTTATCCGCCACCACCACTACCGGTCCCGACGATTTCTCCCGGAATGGACACTCCACACATGTTGGCTGCACATCTCGTTGGCAATTTTAAAAATAATAGAGCTCATTTGGATCCCACGAGGATATGTAACTAGCGGAGGGTGGCCAGTTGACTGGCCACCAATTCCACTCAATCCGAACCATTTCCATAGGCATGCAAATTTTAAAATATAATTTATGCAATTGATGGATGAGTTTAGGCACTTACCTGTGTAGTCACGGCCACGTTATGCAGACTTTAGGTTTTGGAACCACTCCTTCGTTTGCTGTTGCTGCATGCACACTACATGCTTGGCTTCGGCTACTGCTGATATTCTTACGTTCAAGAAGAGCCCTTGGCATGTCTCTTTTTCCATTCTTGGCTGTCCCTGTCTTCAGAGTATGTCTTCCAGAGGGATCAGCTGCTACAGGATTCCTGTAGGATGTCCTATAGCTGCTTCTCCTCCTAGAATGCAAGATAGAATGAGCAGGGCTATATTGCTGACGAGGGGTTTGGCTGATGAGGAGTCCAGATGGAGATTGACAGGTATGGTGAGTGATAAACCGCTGTTTGATTTGTCACTAAAAGTTTTTGTTGGAAGTATGAAGAAAACAGGGTTTTTTTGTGTGTGACTGTGCAGGAACAAATAACAGGATGAGTGCAACGAAGGTGTAAAAGAGATGAAAAAGGGTGAAATACGGTGATGGACGTAAACAAGGATGTTTGCAGGCCTAACAGGTAGATTCCCAACCTTCAGATTCTCTCCCAAGATCAATTCTGGATATCCTATAGGTTCTACAGGATCTTCCTGTAGAAAACATAGAACTTTCCTGTAGAAAACACAGAAATTTCCTGTAGAAGACACAAAACTTCCTGTAGAATGTGAAATCTTAACCCGAATGAGATCAAATCTTAGGAAAGGGGAGTGGTCATGGAGGAGTTGTTTGTGAGGGATGCTTGCAGCCTAGTGCTGCCCTCTGTCCTTGTTTTGTGTGATCCTCCTAACCTGCAATGTCTTCCCTGCAACCTGCAATTATTCAATAGAGATTAGGTCTAATTTTTTTTTTTTGATGAGAGACAACTGGGGCACCTCCAGGAGGTTTTCACCCTCACTGCCTGCCCCGGGCGCCTCTAGGAGGTTTTCACCCAAGGATCTTTTTATTCTTTTTCTGTTTTTCTCTTCTTTTTTTGTTTTTTTTTGTGTTTTTGTGTTTTTTTTTTATGCTCAAGTCGTGGGTGGAGTGGAGACAGGGCCCTGCTCCACTACCAACAATGATTTATCCAGAGTTTCAATGAACTCTTGCTTAGAAAGGGGCTTCCTGTAGACTTTCAGTCGATGCCCATTGACGAGCATGGGGATGGTTTCTTCGTCAATGGTCCTGATAAGGACTAAATCATTATCGTTGCATTTCTCCATTGTATATGGTCCCAACCACCTTGTTCTTGGCTTCCCTTTGAAATCCTTGTATCTTGAGTCATATAACAACGCCCAATCTCCCGGCTGAAATTGCTTTTCATTAAGGTGCCCGTCATGCCATATCTTTCTCTGGAGTTGGACCACTTCTGAATGGAGGAGGGCCTGCATTCTCTATTCATCTAATCCATTCAGCTGCAGTAATCTTTCCTGTTGTGCATGGCTGAGATCTAGATCTAGCTGAGCTACCACCCTCAATGTGTTGTACTCGAATTCTATGGATAGCAAAGCCTTCTTCCCGTAGACCAGCTCATAAGGTGTGAAACATGTCATTTTCCAAGTGGTGTTGTAGGCCCAGGTGGCCTCAACCAAGCGATCTGCCCAATCTTTTCTACTGTTGCTCACCACTTTAGTCAAAATCTCTTCCAAAGCTCTGTTAGTGACTTCCACCTGCCCGTTTGCTTGCGGATGATAAGGGGTGGAAGTTCTGTGCTTAATCTTGTGATGAGCGAGCAGGTCTTCAATTAGGTTAGAGGTAAATTGACTTCCTTGATTTGTGACTAATTCTCTTGGGTAGCCAAACTTGTAAAATATATTTTCCCTCAAAAACTCAACCACTTTTTCTTCTGTCGCTGCCTTGATTGCCTTTGTTTCTGCCCACTTTGTCAAGTAGTCTGTGCACATAATGATGTAAGATTTTTGTTTTGAAGGAGGATTGATAGGACCCACAAAGTCCATGCCCCACTTCTTAAATGGCTCGAAAGTCACTTGAGGTTGGAGGGTCATTTCATCCCTTGAAGTCGGCTTCCCCATCCTTTGACATCGGTCACATTGGTTGATGTATCTTCTGACATCTTGATGAAGAATGGGCCAATAGTGACATGCCTGTAGAATTTTGAAGGCGGTCCTTTTTGCTGCAAAATGGCCTCCATAGGGTCCATCATGACAGGTCAGAAGGATGTCAAAGACTTCTTCCTCCCTAACACAATGCCTCAAAATCTGATCTGGGCCAAGTTTAAACAGGTTGCCCCCAATTCAAGTGAATGGCGCACTTTTCCTCACAATCTTACTCTTCTCTTTTGAGGATAGGTGTGGAGGGAACTGTTCTGAAACCAAGTAATTTTCTATATCAGCAAACCATGGAGAGAGTACTGAGATAGCAAACAGGTGTTCATATGGCATTTGATCATCCACTGTCCCTTCTTCACCTGCAGGCTGTAGGTTTTAACCCCGTACAAAAATTACCTGCATACGAATTCTAAATCACAGGAAAAATAAAAATGCGAGAGCATAACACATAAAACACATATACACAGATATTTCCCGCTGGATCCCAAAACCGAGACTACCAGCTTGATTTTTCATTATATTCCTTTCAATGTTACAATCAATATTTATACATGCCGAAGCATCCAATACCATGGACCAAAAACCATCGCGTCCAAAACCATGGACCGAAAAACCATA
>APFE030360308.1:2465-18002 GCA_000404065.3 Pinus taeda | reverse complement strand
TCAAACCCCCCGGACAGGGGGGGCTGCCGCCCCCCCTATGACCCCCCTGCTGCGCAATCGGCGCAACAAAGGTGGGGCTCTGCCCCCCCTCTAACTCCCCGGTTCACTACGTAGGTTAGTCGTGGAAAGAATATAACACAACCCAACACAGGCAAATCTAGTCTAGAGAGAAAATCAGTAACAACATTTTCCTTACCTGGCTTGTCAACAATGGTCAAGTCAAATTGCTGCAGTAAAAGTAACCATCTAATGATACGAGCATTTACATCAGGTTTATTCATCAAATCCCTAATTGCAGCATGATCAGTGTGTATGAATGTTTGATAACTAGTGATGTAGTGTCTGAACTTGTTTAGGGAATGGACTACAGCTAGGAGCTCTTTCTCGGTTACAGTATAGTTTAATTATGCCTTGGACAAGTTTTTGCTGACAAAATATATGGCAGATGGTAACTTCTCTTCAACTTGTCCTAAGGCTGCCCCTATGGCTTTGTTCGAGGCATCAGTGTGGATGTGGAAAGGTAGGGCCCAGTTCGGACCTCTCAAGATTGAGGCAGTTACCAGCTTATCCTTCAACTCATCCAGAGCCTCTTGACAGTTGTCAGTTCATAAGAACTGAACGTCTTTCCCCAAAAGACCAAAAAATGGAGAGGCTAGCTTATTGAAATCCTTAATGAATCTTCTATAATATCCTGCCAAGCCTAGAAAACTCCGACCATCTCTTACCTTTTGAGGAGGTGGAACCCTTTGGATGATATCAATTTTGTTGGGATCCACCTGTAATCCTTGCTGAGAAATTGTATGACCTAGAACGGTCCCTTCAGTCAACAGAAATTCACATTTTTTAGGACTGAGGGACAAGTTCATTTCAATACACTTGGTTAAAACTTTTCCCAATTTAGTCAATGCTTCTTGGAAGTTGGACGCATAAGGAGTAAAGTCGTCCATATAGATTTCCACCAAATCATGAACCAGCTCAGCAGATATTCTCAGTACTGCTCTCTGGAAAGTGGCTGGAGCGTTGCATAGCCCAAAGGGAAGGACCCAGTAGACAAAGGTACCCCATGGACAAGTGAAGGTGGTCTTATCTTGGTCTTCCGGGCTGATTTGGATCTGATTATACCCGCTGAACCCATCTAGGAAAGAAAATAACTTCTTCCCTACCAGTCCATCTAACACTTGATCTATGAAAGGCAAAGGGAAATGGTCCTTCTTGGTGGCTTTGTTGAGTTCTCGGTAATTTACACAGATTCTCCACTTCTCATTTTTGTTGGGCACAAGCACCAGAGGAGAAACCCACTCGCTATCAGAGATGGGGTAGATGAATCCTGCATCCAACAACTTTTGCAATTATTCTTTGGCAATGTCCTTAAGGGCTGGATTCATTCTCCTCTGAGGTTGCCTGACCAGTTTACAATCCTCTTTAATGTAAATGTCATGGGTACAGACCGAAGGGTAGACTCCTTTCATCTCCCTATAGCTCCAAGCGAAAGCATCCAAATGGTGGTTCAATAAGCTACACAACTCCTCTTGAGAGGGAGATAGGGATGAGCTGATCTTAAAGGTTCTTTCAGGGCCAAATTCCACATTCTTAACTCTGGGAGAGGTCGGATCAGCCACACAGAGGTCCACTAAAGTGCTGGCTTGGGTACCTTCTGCCAACTCCTCTAATGGCAGCACACTGGAAGGTGGATTTTGAATCAAATTCTCAATCAAGTCATCCTCGGTTTGAGGACCTCCCCAGGTGGCTTCCACTATGCACACTAATGCAGAGTAGACTTCATCCTCTTCTCCCTCCTCCAACCAGAGGGGTAAGTCATGTTCTAGCAGAGGTTGGGCAAGAAGATATAGGACTAGCTGTTTGGACATAGGCCCATTCTTGATGGTCATGCTCCCAGCTCGACAACTGATGTAACCATCCGCAGTAGCTAACCAAGGCCTTCCCAAAATGAGGGGGTATCTCGTGAGTTTTGAATTTGGCTAAAGGACCAAGAAGTCCACATGGTACTCCCAAGAATCAACAGAGACCATGACATCTTCCACAATCTCTTCGGGAGTCACTGTGGAGCGGTATGCTAACTGTAGTACTGTCGAGGTCTTTCTTAAGGAACTATGAAGGTTAAGTTTGAGCACAGTGTCCCTAGTCATCACATTAATGGTAGCCCCTAGATCAATCAGGGTGTGGCGGATTATGTTGCCATTGATGTGGACATCAACTACAGGACTCCCAGGTTCCAAATATTTTGGACAGATTATTTGTCCCAACATTAGATCAGATAGTTGTCCTATGAAATTGATAGTTGGGGCATCTCTCTTGCGCCTGCCTAGGTGCCTGAAACACTTCTCCTTGATCAATTTGTTGTAGGTTGGTACATCTTTTATGGCCTAGAGAAGTGGTATTTTTACACACAACTGTTTAAGTTCTCCCAGAAGTTCAGTCTCCTCTGGGTTTGGTTGCATGGTTGCCATTAGACTCTCATGAAAGGGTGGAATTGCTTTGGGTTCACTTTCCTGTTTCTCTTCCTCATCCTCTGGAGGAGGAGGTTGGCGATCTGGAAGGACCTTCCCAGATCGTAGGTTGATCTCCTGAATCTCCACAACAAAGGTAGGGCATGTTGTCTCTCCAGTATATACCTACTGGGCCTGTCTGTTGTTGGGGTTCAGGTTCGGTTGAGCAGGCATCTGGGGTTTTCTTGGAGGAGCATGAGGTAATGGTTGTGCTTGAGCAGGTGGTGGAGGAAAAATAGTAGGAGGAGAGTTGTATTGGGGCCTCCACCCCAGCTGGGGTGCATTCCACTGAGGTTGTGGCTGAACATGAGAATGAAACGAGTGAGCAGCAGGTTGAGTATGGTATTGAGATGGATAAGACCAAGGAGGGGGTGAGGACCAGGAAGGATGAGTAGGGGGACCCCAAGAAGGTATGTGAGCATATTGGTTGGGGTTGTAATAAGTTTTGGATCTCCCTTGCATGCCTTGCTGGTAAGGTCTGGATCCATGCGACCTCCTTTGGTTGAGGAAGTAGAGTGGTTCAGTGGCTCCTTCAGCCCCTTGGTACATAGCTTTAATTCCGGGTAAGGTTGGGCATTGGTTTGTAGGGTGGTGTTCCTCACAAATGAAACATACCTCTACTGAGTGCAATGGACACTCGTTCTTAGGATGCTTTCTTGTACACCTGGGACAAAAGATGGCCAAAGCCCTCTCAGCTTCCTCTTTCTTCTGTTGGATTCAGAAAGTATCCAGTTTCATGGCAATGGTCTATCTCACCTCACTTTTAAGGTCTTCCATCTGATTTGTAATCTCATGTTTGGAGAAGGTGGCGCTAGCTGAAAGTGGATTCCCCCTACCTCTTTTTTGGGCTGCCCTAGATTGGTTTCTAAACACGGTCTTTATGTCATCATAAGATAGTTGGTAAATGTCTCCTCCAGCTAGCAAATGGAGGGTATCTAGAAGGCCTTCATGGATTCCTCAGAGCATAATAAGCTTCAGAGATTCAGGGTCAAGTGTGCACCTGGCCCTTTTATAACTAAGTTGGAACCTTTCTTCATAGTCTTCTAAGGATTCATCACTTCGCATGGTCATCCGAAAGATTTCTTGCTTCGTTTCCTTTGACCTACAGTAGTCCCAGTATTTTTTGTTAAAGGCTTGCTGCATTTGAGCCCAAGTTGTGATATTGTTTCTAGGTAACCCCATGAACCAACGTAGTGCTACATCCTTGAGGGTAGAGGGAAAGAGTTTCAACTTTTTCTCATCTTCTGCATAGTCATAAGTTTGACAGAGGATAGCAAACTCAAACAAGAAGGTATCAGGGTCTTCAGTGGTCAATCCATGGAAGTGAGGTAAGGCTGAGGGACTTATGTTCTTCATTTTTGTGTCCCCATTGGTCTTTCAGATGGGAAAAGCACCTTCTATTCTCTCCTCATCCCCTATACCGTTTTTGTGTTCAACCATGATCTCAAGAGGAATGTTCTCTTGCTCTTCTTTTGTTATAGGATATTCATATATCTCTGGAGGTTCACCTATAGGTTCTTTTGGATCACTACCACCAAAGAAGAGAGAAGGGTGACTTAGTGATGTGGTGGGGGTGTTGGGTAAGAATTTTCCTATATTGTCTTTGTTCCTACGAGGCATGAAATGGAAATATTTTTGGTTGATTTTTGTTTCTTTTTCTGCTTGCACCTACAAAAACTAAAATAGATTGAACTGCAACTAAATAAAATCTATCTCGCTAAAATGAAAATGTAGAATTGAAATGAAAGTAGGAAATGACTAATCTATGCTGCTGAAATGAAATTGCGGAATTGAAATGCTCATCTAAGTTTGTAGAATTGAAATTGCGAAATTGAAGTGCTAATCTATGAAAGTGGGAAATATATAATCTATGCTTGCAGAAATGAAATGAAAGCAGGAAATGTCTAATCTACTTTTGTGGAAATGAAATTGCAGAATGGAAATGAAACAACTACTCTACGCTTGCTGAAATAAACTACTGAGAAGAAGGTTGCAGTAGAAAGTAGAAGAAAAGTAGCAATCACAAATACTTTGATGCTTCACCGGCAATGGCGCCAAAAATATGGTGGGCTCCAATATTGCAGCAATAATGCTGCAACTCCTGGGACTCCTTCTTTACTTTTATCAGCCTGGTAGTTCGTAAGAAACTTGGAAGCGACGGTGCTATATGCACAAGTACTAGCTCTTGCCGTAGGCTGTCACTTGATCAGCTGGCACATGTCTGCTAGGAGCTTAAGCCAACTTCTATGAGCTCTTAGAAGAAGCTTTTAATTGTGATGGATGAAGGCTAACTCAACAGAGGTTAATATACTTGCAGAAAGAATCAGAAAGTTGAAAGGAAATGCAAACCCTAACAAACCCTAGTTTTACCGACTAACCCTACTGGTGCAAGAAAAGGGATGAAAGCTTCAGAAATGGATACCATTGACTCTTGGAAAGGTAAAGTGCATGTGACTAAGCTACTTCTGAAGTGAAATCTAAGAAGGAACATCTTTTTGTATTTTTGAGTAATCTTGTAGAATTATTATGCATGTGCTTTAACTGTTTTTGACTGTGCAGAGGTTGATTGGCGAAAGGAAATGGGGTAGGCGATTGCAGGAGGTTGGGAAGGTGAAAAGAGGGCCTAAGGGGTACCTAGCAGCCTTACAGAGGGTTTCACAACGATCAGATCTCGAAAAACTACTCACGTGACTTCTACAGGAAGTCTGCAGGGGTTCTATAGGATGTTCCGAAAGAGGATTTTGGAGGGTTGATGGTGGAAAAACGGTGAAAAAGTGGAAATGGAGGTTGGATGAGGATGTTAAGGGGTCTAGGACCTAGTGAATGAGGCTAAGGAGTGATTAAGGTGATTGGATTTGTTCGAGGATGAAGGGAGCACTGATGCACAAGAACATAGAAATTAGGGAAAAGTGAGAAAATGTGGCAAATGAAGGGCAAGAATCTGAGTTAGGGGATGGATCAGGTTGTATTGATGGAGGAAGGGTAGGCAGCGAGGCATCACATGTGTTCTGCACATTATTTTCCAAAACTGATCAAACGAAGACTAGGAGAACCAAAGGTCTAGCTATTTTGACCTAATTTGACGTAAATACCAAAAATCATAATGGACAGAAGTTTATTGGCAGAAAATCATGTAAGACAACTATGAAAATCGAGCAAGAACAGATCTAAGTATGTAATCCCAACTGGTATCAACTTTCCTAACTAAAAATCTAACACTAGCAATTGCATGAAAAGGCAAAAATAGTGTTTTTGTGGCAACAAGTATGCCTTGGTCTCAACTCATGGTCCCAAGAAGGGGGAGATGAGATCAAGGGTTGCTTGATGGCCTTTTTGCAAGTCTTTTCCTTTACCAAACTATCAAATCAACCTGAAGCATAAAAAAACTATCTCAATCATCACAAACGACCTAAGTAACCAAGCAAGATTTTAATCTAAGTAGCATAAATTATTCTAGGAATGCAGAAAAAACATATAAAAGTACACAAAAGGAGGTACTGGCACTTTGGTTGGGCCCAACCCCAAGAGCTATAGCCTCCTAAAAGAAGCTCAGAGCTGATGCAAAGTGAAACTGATCTCCATTACTCAAAAAATAACGATGTCACAAAAATGTTACAGCAAAAGCTAGAAAATGAGCTGAAAGGCAGAGCAGCACTAAAGTGCGAAAATGCAATTGTTCAAGAGCTAAACTACCAAGGCTGGAAGCCTTCATACTTATGCACGACAAGGACCTCCAACAACCCTCCTTAATTCAAGGGGCTCAGTTGCTCAAAATTGCAAGTAATCAGCCACTTCTCAAAAGTTGCTCGGCTGCCCTTGGAAATCATCTTTGGTGGGTTGTTGAACTCCAAGCTGATGGTGGAGAACTCGAGGAAGGGGCCATTTAGTGCAGGAGACACTCTTCCTACTAATCCTCATCCTTGTTCCCTCGTATTTGGCTGTCAACTGGCTCATAAATGCTTGACCTTGGTCCAAAAGATGTCCGAAAATCTACAATAAGCACGTATTAGACTTCATGGTCAAGTGACTATTCTCATTCATTCAATTAACATAAATATACTCAAAAGCATGAATAAATTATGAAGAATGGTGGATTAATAGAGAATAATAGGCAAAATGAGCCCAATAAGTTACCCATTTTTGGGGCTCATCAGAGACAGAAGAGACAGAAGCAGACGCAGAGAGCCGAGCTGACTTGCAGAGCTAAGGCAACGTCGAGCAGACAGAAGGCTTGAGAGGTTCAAGAAATCCCTGTGAGGATATCTGTCAGGAACTGAGTACCAAATTTTACTCATCCCATCAAGACCAGTTGAGGTCGATACATGGTAAGGGGGAGTCTATGCACTCTAGTGGCTTGGGGAATGCAAGAACCACCCTACTAAGCGCCATCTATTTCAGGAGACTCAAATTGAGCTCCTTATTGTAAAAACTCTGCTTAAAGACACAATAAAAGAGGGCCACCACTGAAAGTTGGACCGGAGACGTAGCCCAGGAGGATTGGGTGAACTCCTTATTAATTTGTTGTGTTCTTGTATTTTCTTATTGTGTTCGCTTACTATTTTCCAGTGTCTGTGTATTTTGCAATCTTATCAATCCATTGCCTAAGATAACATAGAAACACACCAGCACATGAGTCTATAATACCTTCACTCATTAATTAATTAATTGAGATCACTCACGAGTGATTTTCAGATCAATTCTTGTATTCATTTCATGTAGATTGCATTGATTCCAAGTGTTTGAAAAATTGTCTGTCCCAGTTGGGAATGGTCAAGCCTAGTTCTGGAGTCAATTTTGATTAGTAAGTCTTGTCATTATGTAAATTATGGATTATGAAAGTGTGAATGAGTTCTGGGAAGTGACCTGGGATTTGGGCCTGAAAAAGTGGGTCAAATTCCGGAGACGCAGGCACAACACTGGGTTGAAAAGTTCCTGGATGCATGCATACCCATGTTGTGGGAGAGTTTGGAGAATTCTCGACGCATGCTTGTCCATATCAAGGGAGTGTCCAAGGGTTTATTGGTCTAAAAACTGAGAGGGACCTAGGGGATGACTACCTGAGTGGTTGAGATGGTTCCTGGGAGTCTTGTTGCTTATGTGGATGGTCTGTATGGTGTGTTTCTGTTGATTCCACTTCCTTAAGGTGACTTAGGAGGTCGAATCATATCATAGTAACTTCTCGTCACATGTTTACCTTGGTTGACTGTGGGAGAAGGGTTTTACAGACGCATGCAAACCCATGTTGTGGGAGCATCCGTAGCCTTCTAGACACATTCTTGTCCATATCAAAGGAGCATCCAGGCGTTTATTGGTCTAAAAACTTAAAGGGACCCAGAGGTTGGCTACCTGAGTCGTTGGGATGGTTCCTGAGAGTCTTGTTGTTGATGTGGAAGGTTTGTATGGTGTGTTTCCATCAATTCCACTTCCTTAAGGTGACTTAGGAGGTAGAATCACATCATAGTAACTTCTCGTCACATTTTTACCCTGGTTGGTTAGTTACTTGGTTAGATGTCGGAGGAGGGTGGTATAGACGCATGCATGCCCATGCTGTGGGATCATTTGGAGCCTTCTAGACACATTCTTATCCATATCAAAGGAGTGTCCAGGGGTTTATTGGTCTAAAAACTGAGAGGGACCCAAGGGCAATCTACCTGAGTGGTTGGGATGGTTCCTGGGAGTCTTGTTGTTGATGTGGAAGGTTTGCATGGTGTGTTTCCGTCGATTCCATTTCCTTAAGGTGACTTAGGAGGTTGAACCATATCATAGTAACTTTCGTCATATGATAGAATATCAAAGATGACTAGTAATATGGTAGACTACAATTCCTGCGACTCTCCTCATGGATCAGATGAGCACCGTGGTGTTGGGCACTCTTCTAATTTGGCAGAGACATTGACAAGTTTAAAGCTAGATATAAGCAGTTGTAAGGCAAACAATGAAAAAATCATAGAGGCATAGGAGAAACAAGCATAGGTAAATGCAATGATACTTCAGAGTTTGTCAGAATTGCAGCGATATGGACCACTTTGGATCAGCCATGAGCAGGAGGACATAACTAATGGGGCATATGGAAGTAGGTCTCATGGTGAGTACAGGTCAGATAGAGAGGACATGATTAGAGGTGGCAGGTCCTTTGATACTTTGGATAGGAGGGGTGATAGACACAGGGACTATTCTAGTTCTGGTTCTAACAAGCATTATGATTGTCATTGTTATCATCCTTACAGGAGGAGTGACAAAGGATAATTTTTGGATGAGTTTAAGAAAGAAAAGACACCTACATTTAATGGAGAGATGAAGAAATCACATGATGCAGAGGCATGGTTGCTTGGTATGAGGAAGTTATTCAAATTGCATAATTATTCAGAGAACATGAAATCAAAGTAACCACTTTTAGTCTTAAAGGGAAAACATATATCTAGTGGGAGGATGTGAAGAATGTTAAAGGTATTCGGGAAGATGAATTGACTTGGAATGAGTTTGAGAGGCTCTTCAAGAAGAAGTATTTGTCAGAAAGGTACTATGATGATAAAGCTAAGGAGTTTTATGAGTTGTAGATGGATTCCATGACAGATGATGAGTATATTAGCAGGTCCTTGGAGTTGTTGAGATATGTGCCTTACCTCAAGGAGAAGAAGGCCAAGGTTCAGAGATTCATCAAGGGGCTGCCAGTAGCATATAGAGATCAGATTGAGTTCGATGAGCCTAGATCATTGGAGGAGGCCATCCGAAAGATGACACATTGTTATGAGAAGTCAAAGTGTAAAGTTGAGCATAAGTGCTTGAAAGGAAATGAGAAAGTCAAAGGAAAATGGCCACCAAAGAGAGGAATACCTCAAGATGCAAGTGAGAAAGAAAATGTATTCCCTTACAAGAAGTTCAGTATAGTTGAGAAGGGACATGGAGTGCAACAGACTAGAGGCGATGGTAGAACACCATTGCAATGATGGATATGTGGCAAGGATCATTGTAAGAGGGATTATCCGCAGTATCAGGGTGGCCTAGATCTATAGTGCTCAGGAGGTGCACATAGTTGGGGATGTTGGTCATAAAATTCCTCAGATTTATGTCATTGTGGACAAAAGGTAGGCAGATCATCAAGCATCTATCATTGAGATGGATGATAAGCTTTGTGGTCAAGTTGTTTCTATTTTGATTGATCAAGGATCTAATTATAGTTATATTAATATTGATTTGGTGGATAAGTGTGGTTTGAGAAAATAAGTCCATGCAAAATATTGGTTGGTATAGTTGGTTATGGGTACAAAGAAGAGAGTTCACCATTCAGTAAGAGCTTGTGCATTTGAGTTAAATGGTATGCCTACAACAACACATTTGAATGCACTACCATTGGGATCATATAGCATGCTTTTGGGTATGGAATGGTTGTACCTTCATAGGACCAGAGTGGATTGTTATGACAAAGCCATTGAGTGCTTGGATGACAATGGAGAGCACATAATTAGTGAGGATGTTACCGCTATGCAGCCTAAGCATAGTTGTAGAAAATATTGTGTGATGTTTGTAGTGCATATATCTAGTGATAAGGGTAAAGATGTTGAGGATGCAAAAAATCTTCAAGCGGTACCTTATATTGTAGTAGTTTCAGGATGTGTTTCCAGCAGAGATTCCAGAGTTACCTCCTCACAAGGATTAGATTTCTCTATTGAGTTGGTGCTAGGGGTAACACTAGCATCAAAAGGCACCTTATAGGATGAGTACTCCAGGGCTATTAGAGTTGAAATTGAAGTTAAAAGAGATGCTTGAAAATGGATACATTAGGCCAAGTGTATCACATAGGGGTGCACTAGTGTTGTTTGTAAAGAAGAAAGATGATACTCTTAGATTGTGCATTGATTATAGGCAGCTGAATAAGGTAACGATCAAGAATAGGTGCACATTGTCGAGGATTGATGATTTGTTTGATTAGCTGAAGGGAGCAGGAGTGTTCTCTAAGATCGAATTGAGATCAGGATACCATCAGGTACACATCAAGGAAGAGGATATCTACAAGGCTGCCTTTAGGACCAGGTAAGGGCATTATGAGTTTGTTGTAGTTCCATTCAGTTTAACTAATGCCCCAACTACATTTATGTGTTTGATGAATAGTGTGTTGTGTCCTTATTTGCACAAGTTTGTTATTGTATTCATTGATGACATCTTGATACTCCAAGAACGAGGAAGAGCATACTGAGAATTTAGCAGTAGTGTTGAGATTGCTAAGAGAGCATCAGTTGAATGCCAATCTTAGCAAGTGCAACTTATTTTAAATAGAGGTGCATTACTTGGGACATGTTGTTTTTAAGGAAGGCATAGCAGTAGATCCAAAAAACATAAGGGCCATCATGGAGTGGGAAGTTCCTAAGAATGTGGATGAGGTGAGATCATTCATGGGATTGATAGGTTACTACAGGAGGCACATTAGGAACTTCTCGCCCATGTCATATCCTATGACATCCTTGTAGAGGAAAGATAAGAAGTTCGAGTGGACAGAAGAATATGTAGCTAGTTTCAAGCATATGAAGCAGTTGTTGACCAATTTTCTAGTCCTTAAGATTGCGGATCTGGATAAAGAGTTTGTAGTGTGTACAAATGCATGTAAAAGAGGACTTGGTGGAGTCCTTATGTAGGAGGGACAAGTGGTGTGCTATGAGTCTAGGAAGTTGAATGAGCATGAGCAGAACTACATGAATCATGATCTTGAGTTGGTAGCTATTATTCACGCCTTCAAGATGTGGAGACATTATCTTCTTGGCGAGAGATTTGTATTGATGAGTGATCACAGTGGGTTGAGATACTTGTTTGGCTAGCCAAATCTAAACGTCAAGAAAACTATATGGTTGGCTACCCTTAGTGAGTTTGATTTCTAGATCATATATATTAAGGGAAGGGAGAACCGGGTTGAAGATGCTCTTACCAGGAAGGTACAGGTGAATCATATAAAAATTATGAGCTCTTATGGGACAGAGTTACATGATAGGATCTTGTAGGCAGGATAGCGTGATGATAGGTAAATGGAGATTATGCACATGTTACAACAAAGTATAGGTACATGTACAGGTTCATGTACAAATATAGGTACATGTACAAGTGATCAGGATGTAGACTATCATCTCACGACAAATGGTTTGGTGGGATTCACGGTCATGATCTATGTGCCGGATTGTAGCGAAATCAAGAAGATATCTTGAGGTAGTTTCACATCAATCCATAATTGGGTCACCCAAGATATCATAAGATGTTGTCGGTGGTGAATAATTTCTACTATTAGCCAAATCTAAAGAAGGAAGTGACAGAGTTCATGGCTAGATGTTTGGATTTTCAGCATGTAAAGGTAGAATGTAAGCATCCAGATGGTCTACTACAACCTATTCCATTTCTGAAATGGAAATGGGAGGTCATTTCCATGGATTTCATTACAGGCCTTCCGAGGACAATGAGACAACATGATTCTATTATGGTCATGGTCAACAGGTTGAGCAAGGTATCTCACTTCATTATAGTGAATATTACATATCCAAATAGTGAGGTGGCACAAGTTTTCATCAGGGAGATCATGAGATTACATGGTGTTCTGAAGAAGATTGTGTTGGACTGGGATGTGAAGTTCACTTCCAAGTTTTGGAAGGAGCTATTTGTAGGTTTGGGCATAGAGTTGGACTTCAGTACAACTTATCATCCATAGACAGATGGAAAGATAAAGAGGGTCAACAAGATCTTGGAGGATATGCTGAGGATGTACGTGATGCACCAATAGAGAAGATGGGAGTAGTATCTTCCATTGGTTGACTTTGCATATAACAATGGGTATCAGGAGTCATTGGGGATGAGTCCATTCGAGGCACCATATGGGCAGAGTTGTAATACTCCCATCAGCTGGAGTGATCCAGTGAACAATATACTTATTGGACCGGATATGTTGGCAGACATGGAACATGAAATGCAGGTTATAAAGAAGAATCTAAAGGAAGTACAAGATAGACAAAAGAGTTATGTGGACGGACACAGGGAATTCAAGGAGTTTAAGGTCAAGGAGCATGTGTATTTGTGCATCAAGCCCAAGAAGAACTCTTTGAGGATTGGATCATGTGCCAAGTTGGCACCATGGTATTATGAGCCTTTTGAGATCCTTGAGAGGATTAGATCAGTGGCATATCGACTTGCACTACCTCTGAATAGTAAAAGTGTTGGGATGGGGTCCCTGGTTTTTTTTTTTTGTTTCAGTTAAGTTAATTTCTATAATATTTTTGTTAATGAATGTAAAGTCTTCATGAAATGTGGAAGCAGAGTGCAAAGCTAAGTAAGAGCCAAAGGGGCATTAGCCCCTTGTATGGGTAGGTGATAGGATGGTTTTGAGACCTGCCCATGGTTCGCAGACCATGGTATTGTAATGAAAAGGATATATATAGTTGAGTCATAGTGAGTCTAAGAGGATAAATTTTTGTGAAGAATCATTGTAAGGGCAAGGTGCTAAGGCAAGAAAAGTCTATTTCTTGTACTTAGGCTAAAGGGGAAGGCTCATGCAGTTGAGTGCACAAAGACCTTGGTATGTCTGCAAGCTGAGTGCATGGGCCCCTGAAGCTGAGTGCGCAGGGAGGAGAAGTTTGTAATTGAATTCTTATTCATAATAAAGACTATTTTCAGATGAATCTGTGAATCTGTGCCTTGTTTATTGTTCTAGTTAAGTTTGTATTCCTCCACCATCTGTGATGAATTATGTGAATTAATGCTTGTTTATTACACAAAAGTAGTGAATATATATGTTATATGCATGATTATAATGATTTAAGACCTTCGTGAAGATAGGGAAGTCATTAGACATATATGCTATAGTTAGCTATTCAGAAAAAGTAGATTTGCACAATGACAAATCTAGGCCAGAAGGGCTTCAGAATACACATGAACTGCGTGGATCTGATAAATCTGTAATCTTTATGCATGATAATATAATTAAGTACTTTCGCGAGGATCTGAAGGTCCTTTTGCTAGAGTTGTAGTAGTTAATAGTAAGAAGGAATAGATCTTTGCGAAGGTAGATCTAAACACTAAGAACGCTAGGAAACCATCACACAGGCCTCCGAATGCAAAAACCTGGTTCTAGCATCCCCCAATACTGCTTTTGGTGAGACTGCATCCTGCGATATGTAGGTTGTTGCTGAAAGGGCCAACAGTTAGGGTTTTGTTGGTTGGCGTGAATAACTTTGAACCTAGGTCAGGCCCCCTTAAGCCAACAAATGGTTTTGTTGCTGAGACTGGGACCAATCTAAGGAATGTCTGATGTCGAATAAGTGGTTTCCTACTAAGAAGGAAATTGAGAAGTGGCTTGATCGAAAGGAACACATGTTCACGGCTCAGGAGAATAGAAAACTGTAGTTGTCCAAAGAACAGTGGTTGAATAGGTACATGTACACAGACGAAATCGAAAACTTTTTCTGCTTCTTCCCTTGCGAATTTCACAAGTGGTTGTCTATATTGGCAAATAGTCAAGGTATGTGGAGGGTTGACGGTCCTATTATGTGGAATCTTGCTTGGAAGCTTCAAAGAATAACATTGCGCGGGATGTTGATCACTTGATTGATCGTATCATTGGAGGATTCATCACTGAGCTCACGATTGATACAACCATCAGTTATAACGAAGTAGAGTGAAAGCTCTTCAAAGGACTGCGAGGTAAGTACTTAAAATCTCTGGAAACTTGGATTAAGATGCTATTGTGTGAAAAATGAGTTATGCCATTACCTTGATGTTTGGGACTATGCGAAGCGGAAAATCCTTTAAAAGGAACGAAGAGTCATAATGTAGTATGCTCTTGGGATCATCTTCAACCGACGCTTAAGGAAATATTCTGAATACACCGCGAAGTGCACTATAGTTGGTAAGTTAGGGTATCCCACAGATACATCATCCATCCACTCCACCTTCACCTCCACCTCCGCCGCATACACCTACACCTTCACCTCCACCTCCACCTCCACCATTCAACATGGAAAACATGATGAAGATGTCGATCTTTAAAGGGGTAGGGATCGATGACCCCGAGAAATTCTGGTTTGTTGCAAATGTTGTGTGGAAAGCACAACAGATCACTGATGATAATATAAAGAAAGCACAGATGGTCACAACATTGCAGGATAGAGCGTTGACTTGGTACATCAAGTACTATCAAGATCACAATGTTGCGATGTTGGCAGATACTCAGCAAGCATTTAACAATGAGTTTAAGAAGCCTAAATCTTAGGCAGGGTCTATTACAGAGTTTAAGGAGACAAAGCAAGTGGTGAATGAATCCTCATGGGATTTCGATCAGAGGCTAAAATGCTTGATCTGGAAGGCTAACATGAACATCTTAGATGAGCAACAGAAAGAGTGGTATATTTCTTCATTGTTTCCCCACCTAAGATTATCGTTATCGCAGCAGAAGATAGAAACACAAGTAGAACCTATGGAGATTGCAATGAGATTGTAAGCCTCACCAATACAAGATACAAACATTGGAGTGAAACAGATTCACGCGTTGCTGACAACTCTGCACCTAGAGTTGCAGTGCCTGAAGAAGGGAAAGGAAGCCCAGCCTAAAGTTCGCATAGAAGTGTTGACAATTGGTAACAAGATATTGCTAAAAATAGAAGTGCTAAAAATAGCAGTTTGGGCATCAGTTCTAGATTGGGCAATAGGGAATGAAAAATGGAAGTGCTAAAAATAGAAGTTTTATTTTTAGCAGTTCAAGTTGGATTCCTATTTTTAGACAGTCCCCGGTCTAAAATAGGAAGAAAGATTCGAATTTGGTCTTACCAACAGTTTGAATATTAATTAATTAATTCTCCATGAGTTAATTAGTTAAGGAAAATCAAACTTGAAGTCTTTCTGAGAACATGCAATATTTTCTCCACTAATTAGGGAATGTGTCCTTGATTTGCTCCACTAATTGAGGAATTAAGGATGAGTTCTATATTGAGAGGATTAGTTGACTTAGTTTAACTTAGTCAAGTTCAGTTAGATTAATTTAACAAGTTGTTAAATTAATGAGATA
>APFE030360306.1:0-17596 GCA_000404065.3 Pinus taeda | reverse complement strand
TTAAGAAAAAAAGACACTAGAAGTAATAAAAATTCAGAAGCATCCTAGCGTTATCCGGGTAACGAAGTCTGTAATTGAAGCATCGAGTGTGTGAGGAAGCTATGGATATAGAAGAAGATACAGTTATAGATGTATATCAATCACCAGAATTACTAGTGGACTCGGTGTTATGGGTAACTCCAGAGCTCACAAAAGCAGGTTTTATGGGATCTGGTAATTCCACAAGCTTAGTTGAAAGCATCAAATTGATTGTAGATATTGATGGACGAAGTGATGGTTCGGCTTGTGTACACAAGAGTCCAATATGGATGCATCTCAAGGCTTGTTCCTGATCGCTGCAAGTTTCAATTATTGCTGGATCAATCATATCCATCATATGTCCTCGTTTATATAATCTCCATACCTGTATAATAAGAACAGGGCGTCAACTTTATAAAAATATACCATCCATTAAAATCAACCATTAACTAATCTTAAATTGTATCTATATATAATAAATAAGGATTGCAGAATCATAAAAAAATAGATGAGTAGTAATCATAAAGATGGCATAATCATAAAAAATAGGTTAGCCAGACTCTAATTTCATATATCTTGAAAAGAAGCTTGATGGCCATTCTGAAACAAATGCGTAGCAGTCACCAAATCAACAGCTCTATAGTCTCTGTTGAGTTTTACTCATGATCAGACCAACAGCTGTACAGTCGCTGCTGACTACACTCCTGGACAGCTGTTGAAACTTTTAAATACATTTTAGTTAGTAATAGAAAAATTAAAGGTCTATGGCTGTAGTGGGTTAGATATTTTGGAATATAGCTGTGTTTTAACTTGCAGTGCTCTGTCATCTTTCATATCCAAAAGAGAAAGTAAAGGGTCTCAGTTGAGAAGGAAGAATAGACTGTGCAGCAGCACTGAATGTAATCGAATCAGTTTGCAACATAAATCTGTGTTAGACTAGTCTCAAAAACACTCGGTTTTGCTTGTATTTTTTTTACAACTCTAATTCCTCTTCAACAAATAGGTTTTAGAAGCTTTTTGGGGTTTATCTTCTGATCTTTGAGATGGCTAGCAGCAGCAGAATGGGGGCAACAAGTACTGTAATTTGATGGAAAAAAATATGAGGTATAGTATATTAAGATGATAGATCATTTTCTTGTTGAAAATTTCTTCCTTAATCTTATAGACTGATAGAGCTTGTCAAGTTACAATTCACAATTGTTAAGAAGAGATATTGAAAATTTGAAAAAAAAAAAAAAAGGAAGAAGAAGAAGAAAGAGTTAGTCCGTAAATGATTATTTTTAATGGCACTATGATCTTGGAATCAAATTAGAACTAACAGATACATTTTTTGAAGATTAAAAAAAATATTGAGAGGTCTTTTATGGGTTTAAAGAAATAATCCATTGTGTCTTATATAAATGATTGAAAAAAGTACATCTAGATAGGTCTAAATTGAGCCAAGAGCTCTTTCTTGTGCTTCAAAGAAATAATCTATCATTCCATCTACCACAACATAAACAGAGTATGTAACAGTAAAAACAACAGTTTATCAAACTGTACAGTTAAAAAAAAATATATTTTTAAATTTAAATAAGAAACAACCAAAAAACAATAATATTTTACAATAATCAAGTTGGAAATAATTAATTCCTACTTGTCTCTAGTTGTAATTTCCTAAGTGAGGAGTTTGTTCCTACATTATAGGGATTTAGTTTATCCTAGATTAGTGTGTGGCACCATCAGGGGAATTGCATGTACAAAACCTCCAAAAAACACAATCTGCCCCCCTCGGACAGATCCACAATCTGCAAATTTGGCGTTTCCAATACAGCTAAATTGATCCGATCTGCCTTTCCAGCAGATCCACTTGAAGGTGAATTGGCGCGATCCTGAACGATAAACCCGCGCCATTGGCGCGATTAATGGCCTAACAAACGCGCCAATTCACCTTCAAGTGGATCTGCAGGAAAGGCAGATCGGATCAATTTAGCTGTATTGGAAACGCCAAATTTGCAGATTGTGGATCTGTCCGAGGGTGGCAGATTGTGTTTTTTGGAGGTTTTGTACATGCAATTCCCCTGATTGTGGTGGATTTGACTATCATAACAAGTAGTCATTAAGGGGGGGAGTTGGAAATAATTAATTCCTACTTGTCTCTGGTTGTAATTTCCTAAGTGAGGAGTTTGTTCCTACATTATAGGGATTTAGTTTATCCTAGATTAGTGTGTGGTTGAGAGAATCTCTCAACCACACTAGTGTACGTCCAAGATAGAATTCCTATCTTGAGACCATTGATTGTATAAATATGTGTGTAATTCATTCATTTATTAATCAATAGAGAATATATTTTGATTGAGCTACTTTTATCTAATCAATATTCTATAACTCTATTAAATAATCTAGTGTTTCATAAATGCAACAAACACATCATCATAAGATACTATTTCATAAGAAAAACAATTAAAATTAAATAAATATATTTGGAATTTTGTAAATAAAAAAATACAACAACATTATAAAAAAAATATTAACCAACTAATAAAAAAATCAATCCATCAACTTCCTACTTTAGGTTTAATATTTTAGTTTCATTAATATTTCAGCCAACATCCTTCTTAATCATAATTCTATATATGAATTCATCCTTCCTCACTGTCTTTGTGTTGTTTCTGTATTGTTCCCAAATGAACAATGTTTAGTGTTTGTATGATTTTTCTGTCAGTTCTATATTGCACTCTCCCCTATCTCACTCCGTTTGGTTGGCCTCTCAGGTCAAGAAAGTACCCCGCCAGTGTTTTTGGATATTTTTCACTTTTCCCCTTTTCACTCCCCCAACGTGCTCTTTACGAAAACTTTTGGTGGACCTAGCTAGCTAAGATTGCAGTATGTTTTAATTTTCTTGTCGCAACAAACTCTTAACGATACCTGACGTATACTCAGCTTTGCAATCTTAAAAGTTTCTTTGCAACCATAACTCATTAGGCAAGAGGGCTTTGAAAGTAAACTTGAAATAAATTCCTGATCTTCACCAAACCAACAGCTGTGGGGCCTCTGTTGACTCTTACTCATAAACTGCTGGTAAACCTACCTCTTAAATACATTTTAGGTAATCACAAGAAATTAAATGTATATACCAATAATGCATAAGATATTTTGGAATATAATTGGTTTTAATTTACATTGTTGTTTCATTTTCATATCCACAAGTAAAAGGTATTAGTTGAGAAGCAGAAAAATAGCCTAAAATCAATAAATGTAATAAAATCAGTTTGCAACATACATCTATCCTATTTTTACAGAGAACAGTCTTAAAAATACTCTGTTTTACTATTCCTTGTCTTGTTTCACTCTTTTTTTTCTCCAGAAACTGTATTCTCTTCAACCATTAATATTGGCTAAACGAAAACGAACTATATTATATAGGAAACAACAGAATGGATAACGCAGATGCAGTGAACTGGAAATATGATGGAAATAATATGTTACCCATTCTAGCAGGATCTGCATTTGGAGCGATAAGTTAAGATCAACGTTCTTTCTTCCACTCATAAGTTCCAGAACAACAACACCAAAACTATAAACATCAGCTTTCACAGACAATTGTCCCTGCATAGCGTATTCTGGTGCCATATACCCGCTGCAATTTAATATTGGCCATTAAGAAAAATAAAAGATATTTGAAAAAGGATATTGTAATACAAATTGTACAATTGCTTCAATGTCAATCCTCTCGTAATTAAATCATCCAACAGTATGCAGTAACATATCTGCATGATCAGTAACTCCGAAAGCGTGGTGGAAGCCAAAATTATAACCCTAAAACTGAATTAACATAACATATGTCTTACCGAGTTCCAGCAGCTGCTGTGCTAATATGAGTTTCATCTTCAGTAAAAAGCCTAGCCAGGCCGAAATCTGCTATTTTAGGGTTCAACTTCTCGTCTAACAAGATGTTGCTTGCTTTAATATCCCGATGAATAATCCGCAGATGAGAATCCTGGTGCAAGTACAAAAGCCCACGAGTTATTCCGATTATGATGTTGTGACGCTCCTGCCAATCAAGGTGTCTCCGCGTATTTGGATCTGTATAGAACATGTAGGATATTAAACAATCATGACCAACCTGAATGGGCTTACACATTTTATTTACTTTAAAAAAATCTATAAATTAATCTGGAAAATAATGCAAATTTTGGTAAGATTGTGATAAAATCTATTAAAAAATTTCGAAAATCTGTAATTTTTTTATAATAATCCATTTCCAGTACACAATTACCAGAAACTAGAAACAGAAACTAAATGAAAAACGACAACTATATCAGAAACATAGTTTGAGGTTTGGCACTCAAGAAACTAGGAGAGAGAAAAAACAACAAAAATATGAAAAATACAGATTTAAATATGAAAAATATAGATTTAATTTCAATTTTCAATATAGTTTTAACTAGATTTACAGCCAGATTTAACTAAAAGACTAAATAACTTGAAACTTGGAGAGAGAAAAAACAACAAAAATATGAAAAATATAGGTTTAAATATGAAAAATACAGATTTAATTTCAATTTTCAATATAGTTTCAACTAGATTTACAGCAAGATTTAACTAAAAGACTAAATAACTTGAATACAGTTTATCTCATACTGATGCTTAGCAACTAGACTAAGTAACTTGAAACTAGGAGAGAGAAAAAACAACAAAAATATGAAAAATATAGATTTAAATATGAAAAACACAAATTTAATTTCAATTTTCAATATAGTTTCAACTAGATTTACAACAAGATTTAACTAAAAAACTAAATAACTTGAGTACAGTTTATCTCATACTGATGTTTAACAAGTTGACCATTAAGTATATATGTTACCCAATACCAAGATATACCATTACCATTATACCATTATGAGGGTAACGATAAGTAAAATCTGAGATTGAATGTACACTTCTTAAACCATATATAGAATTATGTTTAAGCTATGAATTTTAGCTACACATTAAATAGAGGCACATCCTTACTATCAACCAAAGGAAAATAGTTTTCATTATATTAAATATAAGATAGGGATGAATTTTAAGCTTAATAGTTTTCATTATATTAGATATAAAATATGGATGAACTTGAAGCTTAATAGATAGCTTTTTCATCCTGATAAGGGAAAAACAACCATTATAGTAAGTTGGGCCAGAAGTCTAAAAAACCATTAACATCAACTTTCCGGTCATTTGCCATACTCCCCTAGAGTATTAAATGAATATATGCAAAGAACAAAAATACATAATTAAATGAATATATGCAAAGAGCAAAAATACAGAGCTGAAAACGAACTGTAAAAGAAAAATACATGTTATTTGTTTACAATAAAATATATGCACTTGTTAACAAAAACGCGTTTCCTGTGTCGTTGTGTTTTTTGCATTTTTTCCTGGGAACGGTGGTTTTTTCCTGGGAACGGTGGTTACGGTCTCGTTTCTGGTAACAAGGATTTCCACCCTAAAAAACAATTAAACACTTCAACATTTTTATTTTTTTTACGATCAAGAAAACTGTACCCTTAACTGTCCCTACGAATTTGTAATTTGTAGCGTTTTTATCAAAGTCACTGGCACTCAATAAGATAAAAGTGACTCACCGAATAAAATTTTATCAAGGCTGTTATTGGGTAAGTACTCATAAACAAGCAACCTTTCTGACCCCTCTGCGCAACAGCCCAGTAACCTCACAAGATTTCGATGTTGAATTTTGGCCACTAGCTCAACTTCATTCAGAAATTCTTTCTTTCCTTTCATGGATTGTAAGGAAAGTTTCTTCACTGCTATTACGGTTCCATCTCGAGTAGTTCCCTGATGAAGAGGGTATGCAAGTCTTGCTGAGTATTAGATTCTGTATTAGATCCAACTGTTAAGGGTACCTTATACTTTAATTTAATTTTGTGTAAGCTACTAGGAAAGAATAGAAGTTTTTCAGTGTATGTTACCTTGTACACAGCGCCAAATCCTCCCTCACCAAGCTTGTTCTTACCATGAAAATTTTCTGTTGCAGCTACCAATGTTTTCATTTCAAACACTGTGAAAACATTGGACAGGCTAGGAATGGGTTGTGGATCTTCTCCAACTCGTGAGTCTTCGCTAATGGCATGAGCTACAACAAATTTATTTCACAGCCATATCAGAAAATGGAGAAAAAATAAACAGATGTCAGTAAATCTTTCAAGCCTGGAGATCTATTATAGATTCGTCGTCATGTATTCCAGATTTAAATTAATAAACTCTATTAATAGTGCACAAAGCATCCTGGTATCGATAAGAATATATAACAATCGAATGCCTAAGTACTCAAAGTCCTACAAGTATGAATTGCAAATACCTAATTCTGTATCCCTTCCAAATATTGTAGACTTCAATCTTGTTCGAGTTACAAACAGCCCTACCATTAACAGGAGTATAACCAAGCCGCCAAGAGCACCTAAAATTATGGGTATTTTGCTTGAACCTGACTTTGGTGGCCCTTGTGGCGGTGGTAGATCGCTAAAGAAAGATTTCAAATCATATTGAACAATGCAGTTTCCCGTCAAACCCCGAGCTCCAGACGCTGAGTCGTTATCTTGAAACAATTTAACGATTGCTGTGGAAAGACATGTTTTGCAGTCGTCAAGGGATATATCTCCCGAGCACTGTGCCAGACCGTAGATACGGCGAAACAAGGTGTCTAAAGTTGTGTTGGAAGCGAATCGATTCTTTGAAGATCCGGATGTAATACCGGATGCCAAACTGGACAAAAGCTGCCGACCAGCAGCGATAAAATCATCAGGGCTGGTGACAGTATCGATATTGTAAAAAAAATGTTGATTCTCCTCATTTTCTCCATTAGTATCCAGTTGTCCGGTAAAGTTATAATTTCCATTATAACGTAAGAAGCAGAACTTGGACCAAACTCTACTACCCACGGCATTAGCACAATCCTGCACAAGGGCAGCCTTTGCTTGTTGTGAACAATTGTGGCACTGCTCGATTGTGGCGTCTCCCCTGCATTGGAGGAAGGCATATATTTGGTTAGGACTTTGGCCATACTCTGAGATATCAAATCGGCTTTGGGATGTGAATTCTATGTTGTCCACAAGAAGAGTACTCAACGCTGCATTCACGTTGCTCACAAAGTTACTGTCTTTTGTATAGTTAGCGGTCCAGTTGCAGATAGGAGGGGGGTACCATTCTACTTTCTGTGCGCTGATGCGAATATTTTCCGTATCAACAGAAAATATGATCAACACAATAACAATAGAGAGGTTCAGGACTCTGGTGACCATGGCCATTGCAGAGGCTATCTTTCTGTCTGCTTACTCTCCGTCCTTCAGAATAACAATATTCAGTCCACTTATTTTAACTAATTTGAAGAAGTGCATTAGAACACTGTAATCACATTCCAATAAGTAAATTTTTGACCACATATATAAGGAGCAAAACGAGACTGCTGATTTACTTTTAAAAAGAAAAATAGCAAGGGACACAGGGAAATTCTAATTCTCTGCTTTGGAACATGGAGTCATGATCAATACTGGTAATATAAATTAAAAGCATAAGCACATAATTATAAAGCATGTATTATTATCCCCAGTAAAAGGATAGCAACATAATGAAAGTATATCTATGAATTATTTTTGGTATAAGTAATATTATTTCCAAAAAGTAAGTAGCAAATATAAGAATATCAACAGAATAAAGGTACATCTATAAATTATTTTTGGTATAGGTAATAGTATTTCCTAAAAGTTTGGTATAGGTAATAGTATTTCCTAAAAGTAGACAGCAAATGTAAGAGTTTTCGATGAGAAACGGTTTTGATTTAAAAATAGAGAACCAGTGTAATAAATTTTATCTGGGTTTGAATGTAAAGATGAATGAAAAGAAAGAAAAGAAAATCATGTAATATATATGCTCTTTTTACATTAATATAAAGAAGTATCGAAAAAATAAACCTAATTTTGAATAGCAAATTTGCATATCTAATTGTCTCAATTATTTCCATCACTTTAAATGGTATTGTACATCTAGTTGAAGCATTATTTTCCATCACTTTAAATGGTATTGTACATCTAGTTGAAGATAATGCTTCATAATGGCAAGAAAATTCTACCATTTGGAAGGGAGGAACGAGGAATTTCCATCACTTTAAATGGTATTTGTACATCCAGTTGAAGCATTATTTTCCATCACTTTAAATGGTATTGTACATCTAGTTAAAGATAATGCTTCATAATGGCAAGAAAATTCTACCATTTGGAAGGGAGGAACGAGGAACGTGAACTAGAACTAATGGTATTCTACTTAACAGACCAAGTTATTTGTTCTTCTCGGTGAGAGTTGAATGTTCAATACTACTAACTTAAATGGTCAATACTACTTAAATTTAAGTAAGTGTTTGATTTGAATGGTCAATACTACTTAAAATCGTATCTCTTTGTTTAATTTGAATGTGAGTAAAAGTTGAATAGTCAAGACTACTTATAAAAGTGATTACGAACGCACTGACGTTTTTCGTTTTACTAACGTGTTCGCCCACATCCGATGGAATCATCTATCTATGTTGTCGTGGTCTAAATATTATTTATTTTTATTTTTTAATCTAGGATGATCCGTAACTGGTGAGAGTTATCGTGAACAGACCCAGAATCAAATTTAACTAGCTGTCACTATAAACCTAGGCTACGTGCAACCCACTGCAAGCCGCACAATAGCAGGAAACTTATGTCTCAACAAGAGCCGAGACGTCCGTTATGGGGTCGCCTGGTCTTCGCAAACTTATGTCTCAACAAGAGCCGAGACGTCCGCTATGTGGTCGCCTACTCTTCTAGCGAAGACCGCATAATAGCAGGAAACTTATGTCTCAACAAGAGCCGAGACGTACGCTACGGGGTCGCCTACTCTTCTAGCGAAGACACAACAGGTCATATATATACTCAATGAGATTTGAACCCTCATTTCGTGGGTTACACCCCGGAAACTTACCGTTGAACCTCGCCTACTCTTCTAGCGAAGACACCACAGGTCATCTATATACTCAATGAGATTTGAATCCTCATCTCGGGGGTTACACCCTGGAAACTTACCGTTGAAGCTCATATCATTGTATTCCTAAATATTATCTATGTTCTCGTGGAATAAATTAAAGTGAGGACAGACCTTACCGTGACATTTATTTCACGACCTTTGCACGGCTCTGGTAACCAGTCAGTTCAGCGGTAAGCCAGGTACATTACACGGCTCTGGTAACCAGTCAGTTGCTCTGGTAACCAGTCAGTTCAGCCGTAAGCCAGGTACATTACATGGTATTAAAGTTATGGAAAGACAGTTCTTGATGATGTTGAATCTATTTGCACCATAAAAAACATCATTTAAACACTACATCTTCAAAAAAATTTGAAATTTTTTTACCCGGATTCCGGCCACTTTTCGTTGTCTGGGCAATACCTCCGCCTCCACTTTTCACTCTCTGGGCAATACATCCACCTCCATAGGCCCAGCGTAATCCAAGTACATTACATGGTATTTTTTTTGGTGTGGTTTATTGAGGCTATAATTTTTTCTAAAAAGTTATTTTGTTAGAATTTGTTTTTTAATTTGATTATAAAGATATTTGAATGATTTTTTAAAGTGGAAATGGATTCAGCTACCCAAAATCTTGTCGCAGATTTCCCAAAATTTCTGTCAGATTTTATCAAAATCATACCAAAATTTATACTATTTTGTAAACAAAATCACTATATTGCATGAATTTCTAGAACGTGACTTGGGTAATGCCGGAACCGCTAAAAATTTCCCCAAAAATTACATGAAACAGCTAAGGTAATATTATATAATAAAAAATAAAAATATTCTTTTAATTATATAATTTATATAATAATCAAATTAATATTGAATCAAAATATTCAAATATTTAAAACCCATTTATATATAAATAATAAATATATAACTTCTCTTATATATAAATCTATTCTCTCTCTGAGTATCTACCTTTTATATATATAAAATATTAAAATGTCAAATTCATTATCAGTGCACACATGACCAGTGTTTGAAACAATATGGCTTAAAAATACAAAGGAACAATTTTACATATGTTTCTCTACTTATTCTTAAGAGAACAAATAAAGCAACTCTAATATTTAAGCATTGACTACCACAGACAATATGCACACACAATCTTCTGCCATATATATACATAAACAGCAAAAGAAATACTCATTAGCATGACATCCTAGATATGGCCCTTACATCTAGGTACCACACACTTCCTTAACCCATCAAGAGATTGCTCTAGTTTCTCAATTAAAGATATTGATGTCTTTGCCACACACTTCCTTAACCCATCAAGAGATTGCTCCACTTTCTCAATTAAAGATATCGGTGTTAAGGATGTCTTTGGCCTTTCTTCATGGGAAGGTTTCAACATAGGTTCTCCAACCCATGGAACCCCGGAACTCCAAAAAAAACAGTCTTTAAAGCTCTTGGAACTTTCCCAACTCCCATTGCACTTTCCCCAACTCCTATTATAGCCCCGCTGAAAAGAAAACGTTACCATATAATTCTAAAATCCCTGAGAACACAAAAACCATTAAAACAAATTGTGATTCTATTTTTTGAACGTAGTCAAAATTTTCAGCGTTTTGTGTAAAATCTTTAAATGGTTTGGTTGGAATCTAAATTTTTTGAATTATTTAATTTAGACAATATGAATGAATGTCCCGAAGCATTGAATGTAATAAAAAATATTCAAAATCACTAAATTATATCATCAAAGTTGAAAAAAAAAAAAAAAAGCACTAAATTATATCATCAAAGTTGACAAATATATCATCAAAGTTGACAAAAAAAAAAAAAAGGCACTAAATTATATCATCAAAGTTGAAAAAAAAATGGCAGGACATCTTTTCCCCGTAATGAAAAGGTTGTGCGTATTCAAATGCATGTAAACAAGTGTGTAAATGAATTAGCGTAAAAAGTCAACCATTTAGATCGCCAATACAGTATATATTTAATGATAATATTTCGTTTTCTCTAATTATTTTTTTTTGTCCATTCTGCTTAGAATTTGGTTGAATCGTGGAGCAATAGACAATATAACGATGAAAGGAGACCAAATCATGATGTTTGAAATTTAAAAATAAAACATCCACATCACAAATTAATTTTATTTCTCGACCATTTAAACATTTTGTTTTCCATTGCGTTGTTTTTACTAATTTTTCAGTTATTAAATTACGAGACGTAAATTGATATTTTTTTAATAAAATTAAAATTTATAAAAACAATATGTACTAACAGTTTTGATTTAAAACTAGAGAACCACTATAATAAAAATTAAAATATAAAAATATAAAAATATATTTTATTATATAATTTATATAATATCAAATAATATTTAATCAAAATATTCAATATTAAATCAATTTAAATATATAACATCTCTTATATATAAATATATTCTCTAGGTGTCTTTCTCCTTGAGTATCTCTCTTTTATATATATAAAATATTAAAATGTCAATTTCATTATCAGTGCTCTGACACATGACCACTCTTTGAAACAATATGGCTTAAACATACAAGGGAACAATTTTACATATATTTCTCTAGTTATTCTTAAGAGAAAAAGTAACGCAACTATGATGTTTAAGCATTCAATGCCACATACAATATGCACACACAATCTTTTGCCATATATATATACATAAATAGGACAAGAAATACTCATTAGCATGACATCCGAGGTATCGAGGCACCACACACTTCCTTAATTCATCAAGAAATTGTTCCAGTTTCTCAATTAAAAATATCAGTTTAAGGATGTTTTTGGCCTTTCTTCCTTCAAAGGTTTCAACATAGGTTCATGTTTTGTGGGTAGTTCGGCATAGTTCTCTACAGGCTTTGTATTCCCCAATCCTAGGAAACTCGGGAACTCCAAAAAAAACAGTCTTCAAAACTCTCAAACTTTCCCCAAACTTTCCCCAGCTCCCATTACAACTCTTGGCGAGAAGAAAACATTACCATACAGTTCTAAAACTCCCAAAAGCACTACAATCATTGAAACGAGTTTCCCACATCTAAAAAAATTATGTAAGACAGCAAAATTATAATTCTATAATTTTCAGCGTTTTGTGTAAAATCTTTAAATGTTTTGGTTAGAATCTAAAGTTTTTGAATGATTTAATTCAGACCATATGAATGAATGTCCCGAAGCATTGAATGTAATAAAAAATATTCAAAATCACTAAATTATATCACTAGAGTTGACAAAAAAAGCAGGACATCATTTCCCCGTAATGAAATGGTTGTGCGTATTCAAAGGCATGTAAACACGTGTATAAATGAATTATGATTAAAAGTCAACCGACCATACAGTATCTTCATACATTTTGTATATTTAATGATAATATTTCGTTTTCCCTAATTAAATTTTTTGGACCCATCTGCTTAGAATTTGGTTGAATCGTGGAGCAATAGACAATATAACGATCTATCACATTCGTTGAAGGTTACCGCCTTAGATCTATCACATCAATATTACCAAACACAAATCGTGATGTTTAATTTTAATATAAAAAAAAAAACATTCACATCACTAATAAATTTTATTTCTCGACTATTTAAACATTTTGTTTTCCGTTGCGTTGTTTTCACTAATTTTTTTTAGTTATTAAATTATTAGACGTAAATTGACAAGTTTTTTTTAAATAAAAATAAAATATTTTTAAATAAAAAACAATATATACTCTAATACAAATAAACTAATTTTAATTAAAAACATACAGAATATTAATATACGTTTTGAAAATATTTTAATATAACAAAGTATTTCAATATAATTCATATATTTTAATATAAATTCATTTATATGTATATTTATAAAAGAAAATTTATTGGAGATTTTGATTATATATATATATTAATGTTATTATAGTAAAATATTTAATACAAAACAAATTATTACAAGTAAAAAAATCAGTTATTTTTTAATATTGAAAAATAAAATTGATATATAACATTTAAAAAACATAATAATAATAATTGTATTATAGATCATAAATAAAATATTTCAATACAATCCATATGGGCTAATTGGAATCTCCAATGGAAGCAAGCACAACTTATCAAAGGAACAAAGCCTCCAAGGAGCCATTCACCTGAGAAATGGATACCTCCCCCTATGCATATGTACCAGCTAAATTTTGATGGCGTCTCGAAAGGCAACCCAAGAAATTCAGGGTTCAGAGGGATTTTCAGAGATCATAAAGGGGCTCCTCTTTTAACCTTTTTAGGTTTAAAAGGATGGGACACCAATAACTTAGCTGAATTGGAAGGTCTCTAGCAGGGTCTAATTCTTGCGCAAGTTAAAGGTTTCTTTCCGCTCATAATAGAGGGTGATTCCCAGATCATCATAAATATGGTCTCAAAAATCTTGCAAGGATCCCCCTCTTGCAAAGTGAGTAATAGCTGGAGAATGGCAAAAAGGTTTGAACTTATTGAATGTTGGTTTTCCTCTCATAGAGCGGTCACTCTGAAGCACATACACAGAGAAGGGAATAAAGTCGCAGACTTACTTGCTAATATGGGGGTTGATTGTAGTTTGGATCTTCATGCTGGACCAATTTCAAGCCTAGCCTCTGAATCTCAACTCTTGGACTACAACAACCTAGTGAAGAAGGAGATGCATTAGGAAGAAGGAGAACACCCGGATGCGGGTGAAATTAATGAAAACTAATTATCTTAATGATTGACGGATAGGTATGGTACTGCCAGCTGCAGATAAGCGTGGCATCCCAGGACTTCATCTGGCACAAGACGGATAACCTTAAGAGAGGTAGATTTGGTAGGATTTCTATATTAATAGCTCGCTCCGTCCAAGGAGAAACTATGGTTGTTATAATTATGGCGCTCTGGATCATCCTTCCCACAATTAGTGTTAAGCCTTCATGCTCCAGGCTCGGACTTGTTGCGGGTGTTGGTGGAAAGTGGGTCTCTATTAACAGAGGCAAGCTTCCTATCTGCACCCCGCCCTCTTGTCTGTGGTCTTGTTATGCTAAGGGTCTTGATTGCAGGATAGTATCTACAATTAGAGTTAAGCTCTCTATTAGCCCTAAGGTTCGATTTGTGTCGCCCTCATCGTTCTCTCAGGCCTGTCTTGTGCGATTCAAGTGGCTCCCTGTGCTGTATTTTTGCCATCCCGACACTGCCCCTGGCCTTATTGTGCCTCCCTCTCATCCCCTCAACATGGTGCGCTAGAGTATGAGGAGTTGCTCCGGGGGGCGTCGAGGTAGCCGGAGGCGTTCGAAGCCTAGCTGTTCCATGGATCTTGCCCTGCTTCCTGTTAATATCCCCTCCTCTCCGGTGGATTCACCTCCTATTAACCCTGCTCGCGGGCCAATTCCGAACAGTGCGTTTCAGACCACTCACTTCAAGTTTCAGAGCAATCTCAATAGGCCAATGATCACCGCTCATATCGCTATTATCCTCTCTGAAGAAGAAAACTAGCTTCAACCTATGGTGCGTGTGGCGTCTGAGCCTTCTCAGAGCAGTGATCCATTTTTGGCAGAGGGAAGTCTGGAAATCAAAAAGGAAAAATGCTCGACAGGCTCCTCTCACTACTCTGCCTCCTGAATCCATTGTCCTGGTGGATGGGGAAGGTAATTTCATGGCCACTCATCACCCCACGGCGATACCAGAGGGTGAGAAAGCAGGAACCGAAGATATGCAAACTGGCATTGCATGTCCGCTGGTGGAGGTGCCTCCAAGTGAGGACGTGGCTGTATAAGGCCACCTGGGCCTACCCAATCCTTTTGGTCTTGTTGATGTCTGATATGATCAACTTCAGGCAGTTTTGAGTGCAGTTCTGGTTCAGCATCAATAGCCGGATGGTTTTGTTATTCCTCTCGGGCAGTGGCAATCTAAAGATCTTCTGGGTAGCTAGAGAATGTTTATGTCTTGTTGTCGGGTCTCTTCTTATGTTCTGCTGGTCAATTTCTGGTTTCTACTTCTGTTCTCAAGTTTTCTATAACTGGTTCTCCCAAGTTCTCCCTATATTGGGGCAGTTTTGTTGGGTTGAGTGCTCTTGGGTGATGTCATCCGAGACCTCAACTCCTTGTAATATTATTTTGCTTTTCAGTTAATAGAATTAGTCTTTGCAGAGAAAAAAAAATATTTCAATAACTACTATATCGTTATATATATATAAAAAGCAATTTGATATTAATATCATAAAATATTAATATAAGTTTTGAAGTAGTTTATATTTTTCATTTGAGGTTTTCCAGGTATTAACTGGGGAAAAATTGTTGGAGTGGTAAAGTTGAGATACTTTCTTTTTTTTCCCAATAAAAATTCCGTTCAATATATTAATGAAACAAAAGTTCTGTTGGTCACGATGTTATGACGCTAATTTATCGGTAGTTCAATGACTGCTGATCAGAGTTCAATGAAAGCAATAAATAATGTACAGATGGGGAGATAAATCATGCTTTTCTCCCTTTTTTCTTCTCAACCTTACGCCACTCCCCTTGAGTCAGCATCGTAGATATAAGTGCAAGTTAAGTGTCAGCCTCAGGACAAGGGTTGTCTTTATCTGAATCCGAGTTGTCTGATGTATGTAGTCATTTGGATCCACTGATATCCATTGTTTTTGGTATCTTTGTCAGTTGTGAGTCCATTAGATCTTATGGGTTTAATTCCTGAGATTTTGGTTCTTTGTTCATCTGATTGTTCTCGTTGGGTATGGGTTGTTCCACATCAGCGTCCTCCTCCTCATCAAAGACTGGTGGGGGGAATTGTCATCCCTTGGATGGTTTTCCTATTTTCTTCTTTCTTCGAGTATCTTTTTTGGCTTCAGGGCATGTATTTTGTAGATGTCTTGTTTGCCGGCAGATTCTGCATCTAGATGTTGTATTTTCATAGTCTAGTATTTGTGTCCAACTCCACTTTTTGTGCTTTAGTTGGATTCAATTTGGCGAGCCTTTGCTGAGATCTACTTCCACGCAAATTCATGCTAATGTGAAAATTCTTTCCTCTAGTCTTTGTGTGTCCATTTTAATATATCGCCCAATGGTATTACCGATACTCACAAGGACTTGTTCATTCCAGAGATGTAATGGGAGATTGTGGAATCGGACCCAAACTGGCATCCTGGAAACAACCATTGTATTGGCATCAAATTTTGGAAACCATGGTGTGGTGAAGAGACCTATGGATCCCCAAAACCATGGTCCCTCCCATAATATAACATCTCTAGCCTCTGTTGTAGGAAAATTTACAATGAAGAAACCCTTGGAACAGAGGTGAATTTCATAGTGTGTAGTCCAATGTGTGAAAATCCAATGAAAGAGCTCAAGAGGTTTTGGCCAGAAACAGTTGAATTGACATATTATAACTTGTTTTTCAAAAGTATTACAATGCTCATCTGTTTCTGGTACATCTATGTTTAATTTTGGTGTATAATTTAGTTGCTCCACAATATATGGGCTAGGTTCAGTTCTAGCTTGCTTTGGTGTCGTTGTATGGGTATTTTTCCCTTGGAGGATGTTCTTGAAAGAAATTCCCCATTTTTGTGCTTCTGAAGTGTTTCTGTATTTTTTGTTGAACTTCTCCCAATACCTCATCCTGTATAATTTGTTTTATTGTAGTCTATCGTGCCACCTCTCAGCCTCAGATTGAATATTATGGTAGACACATGTAAAATATTGTAGTCCATGAGGGGCCTGGGGTCCTGGAGTGCTCTGCCTCAAAAATCAGATGTTGTAATCCAACAGGATATCCAACATGATGGGAGATGAGATTCTTCAAATGCAACACACAGTCTAATGCATGTACCCAAAACAATAATGACATCTCGGAAGGGGTTTTAATAAAGATTTGAAATCGAAAAGGATTTACCAGAGGTCCAGGTTCTGTTTCCGTCTAAAGGTGTCTACGCCGAGCAGCATTAGAAGTGCCACACTGGATTAAGGTTTCTGTGTTATCCTTCAGGGTTTTTTTACCCTGTTCCCGCTAGTCGGTCTCCCTTCCATGATTAGTAGACCACCCAGAAACAGGCATCCTGTACAGCGTTGAAGTCCTAGTTGTTCGCGAGTTGATGGGGAGGATTATTTTTTCCAGATCCAGCCAGGGCACGGGACTACCCATGATCTGGAGTACCCTCTTTGCTATGTTATCTACACAATCCAAGTGTTCTGGAGGATTTTCAAGGTGTATATCAATTTACGCATCTAAAAATGCAATTTAAAAAATGAAATTTTCAACATGTCTATTAATTTATGCATCTAAATATGCAATTTAAAAAATGAAAAATTATATGTGGTATAAAAATGGGATTTTCAAGATGTCTATCAATTTATGCATCTAAAAATGCAATTTAAAAAATGAAAACTTATATGTGGTATAATTTTATGCTTGGTATTATAAGTGGTGTATATAGAACCATTACAAATCCATCTTATCCACTGAGTTAACATCAAGGATTAAATCTCTTGACGTGAAAACCTTTTTTCATGTTTTTCACTCTAAAAGAGGTTTGCATATCAAGTTATGTGATCCCTTTGGCACTTGGTAGATCCGTG
>APFE030360298.1:170076-220440 GCA_000404065.3 Pinus taeda | reverse complement strand
TATTAAAATAAATTCAATATCTTAATTTTTTTTTAAACATTCCCCCTTTTAATGAAAATTCAGATAAAATTCACAAAAGCCTATATACAAAAGACTTTAAAAAATGACAAAACATTGAATGATTTTGTATGAGAATGTAATTGCCAAGTTAAAGAGCAATGAGGGGTGGTCGAAAGATATTAAGTGTAATATCCGAGTTAAACAAGGTTGCCCCCTCTCCCCTACCCTATTTGGCATTTACATCGACAAGCTAGAAGGTTGTTTAGAGGAAGCACGATGTGTTGGCACGATCTTAGCTGGGATAGTCATCATCCTTCTTCTCTACGCTAACAATATTGTTCTTCTTGCAAAGTGCCCATCTCATCTTGATAAGCAACTCAGACTTCTTAAATATTTCTGCTCTACCATGGGTATGATTGTTAACACTGACAAAACAAAAGCTATAATTATCAAATCCAAGAAGGACACTTATGCTAATTTTATGTATGACAATAGTAACTTGGAGGAAGTGTCTTCCTACAAGTACCTAGGAATTGATATTCATCACAAGCTCAACTGGAACTATAGCATTGAGAAAATGATTAATGGGGGATGGAAAGCTTATTTTGGTCTTGAAAATAAGTGTAAAACAACAAACCTCGGTCTTGAAAATAAGTGTAAAACAACAAACCCTGTAATGTGGGATAGAAAGAAGTTCCTCTTTGAAACTTTAGTCACTCCGGTTATGTTATATGGATGTGAGGTTTGGGGTTGTAGCATCTTTAGAGAATCTTGGAGAAAGATTGAGCAAATCCAGAAGCATTTTATAACGTATAACCTCAAAATTAAAAGCAACACATCGTATCCTATTCTCTTTATAGAAGTAGGTCTTTCCCCTATCTAGAGCCTAGCTATGACTAGACTTTTGTTGTAGAAGCACAAACTCAATAACATAGGAGACCATAGACTTCCTAAGCTAGCTTTAAATTCCAGCCAAAACCACCTAAGGCTTAAACGAGGTTGGTATAAAGACACGAGGCTCTGGTTAAAGGTTGGTATAAAGACACTAGGCTCTAGTTAAACCATTGGGAGATCGACGAGAATGTTGCATTGCAAAACATTAATAACATTAAAAATATTGTTACTTCTAAGTTCAAAGAAAAAATGTGGTGTGAGAAAGATTTAGTAGCTAAAAGAAAATTAAGATATTATAAGGAGGTCATCAACCCCACCCTGAAAGATCAAAAGTATCTCTCTGTTTTAACTAGCTCAAAGAAAAAAATTAACATAGCCAAGATTAGAATGAACTCTCATGAGCTCCATAGTGAAACGGGTCGTTGGGCAGTTCCTAAAACACCATGGATGGAAAGGTTTTGCCATCCCTGTGAGAATACGAACATCGAGGATGAAAATCACTTCCTTTTAGAGTGCCTCGAGTACAACCACATTAGATCTTAGTTTCAAAATCTTTGTTGCAGTACTGACATGCCTTTTACGATGTCAAAATTACAGTGAGCTCGGGAGGCTTCTCTCCAAGCTTTTTGAGCATAAGAGTAAAATCTTAAATCAAACTAAATAATTTATTTTTTAGGTCCGATAAACTAAAATTTGGTCTCAGTAAACATTAACCACTATCATCATCATAAAAAAACAAATATTCTATATTAAATTTTATATATTTTATAACTATACTTCTAAACCCTTATTACAAACATATACCACATTAAAAATATTAAGTAGTTGAATATAATGAAAGGCCAAATTTTGTTTTGAGATTAATAGGAAAACTGTTTAATGATAATCTTTCTGAAAATGTGTGAAACAATCCTAAATGAGTTGTTCAATGATTTGGAAATGTGTGTAACCACACTGGTAACGGCATGAAGAGTGGCTTTTATTAGTAGAAACTTTGTTTTTTTTTTCCAAAGAAAAAAATCAGTAACTTTTTATTAAAGAAATAATGAAAAGTTACACTATCAGATGCAAAAAAGCATACGAAAAAGCAACCACTTGGGCACGAGTGCTGTAGCACCTTACACAACGTTAGAAGACTAACGTGAGCAGAGAGAAAGGGAAAAGAAGGGAAAGAGAGAGAAAAGAGGGAAAAAAGCTCCAGCTAAACAGCTTCAAGTTTTCCGCCCCTTTTTCTTTTCGACCTTGCGCCACTCCCCCAGAGTGGGCTCGGTCGAAACAATGACCAACTGAGTTGTTTCGTTCAGCTGCCCTGATTCTTTGTCTGAGTCTGATGAGTCTGTGAGGTGATGCCGTTTGTTGCCTCCCATGATTTGATCCACGCTTGTCATCTCTGTTTTGTCTTGCTGGGTCTCTGTCTGATTTGTATGTGGCTGTGGATCCTTGTTGACTGCTCTATTTTCCTTCTGGCTTTCTATTTCAACTTCCTCTATGGAAGTATCATCCTCTTCTGCTTCTGTTTTTTCCTCTTCTGTTACCGAAGGAGCTTTCTTTTGTGCTGTTCTCTTCTTTAATACTTCATCTAAATTCTGCCATCCTCTGGGCTTCCTTTGTTGTGGCTTGCTCTTGCTGGGACATGCTTTGAGCAAATGTCCTGTTTGTTGACATCCCCTGCACCTGAAAGCTGTGTTCTCATAGTCCAAAGGTTGTTTCCACTGAGAATTGTTAAAATTTAGGATGATGCTTTCAGGTAGACCTTGACTGAGATCTACCTCAACGCATATCCTAGCAAAAGTAAAAATTCCTTTTAAATGTCTATCTGTATCAATCTTTAACATTCTTCCAAGAGTATTTCCTATGGCTGATAAGGTCTTGAAATGCCAAAAATGTAATGGTAAATTATGCAGCCTTACCCATACTGGCATCCTTGATACCACCATAGTGTTGGCATCGAACTCTGGAAACCATGGTGTGACAAATAATCCCGCACTGCCCCAGAACCATGGTCCTTCATTGAGAATTTTTTCCTTTTCTTCTTCAAGGAATATTACGATGAAGAAGCCCTTCGAACAGAGATGGATCTGGCAATTTTTTGTCCAGACCGTGTGAATCCATTGATACAGAGCCTCTGTTTTGGGCTAGAACCCGTTAAATCTACAAATAACAACTTTTTTTTCCAGATCTGAAAAAATGCTCTTTACCTCTGGAATATCCAGCGAGATGGAGGGGCTCTCTGGCATTTGGTCCACGATATATTGCCCCGGTGATGTATTGGCTGCTGCAGGTTCTTTCCCCTTTAAAGAATCTTTCCCTTTGGCTGCATCACGGTAGGAGCCTGTGGGTTTAGATGTAGATCCCTTTGTCCCACCTCGCAAACGAAAGTTGAGGATAATTGTTGAGTCCTTTGCTACCCTGTAGTGCTGGAGAGTGAATTGTTCGTGCATGCATACCCCATAAAATATTAATATTTGGAAAGCAGCTGGGATTCCCAGTTTGTCCTGTATTTTTTTCTTAAGTTCCAAAACCCTCATGCTTCCCCAGATCTGCAGACATAAATGCCTACCTTCTGTTGATCTGATGAAAATTTGATGCGCAACATAGGGTATAGGGTCAGCAAAGCCTCACGGGGCCGAGGCCCAACACCTTCCCCTTTCTGGAATCACGACTTTTCCATTTAAAGATTGCCTTGGGGCTGCCGATCGGAACCACGGCGTACCGAAAAGAGGCAACGTATCTGGTATACGCTTCGTTCCTCCATAATCGCCGACAGATATCCCTCTGAGTTTTGGCCATGCAGGAATGTAATGAGACAGATCTACAACAGGTATTCCCCCGTCTCTGCATGCAAAAAACTTGAGGTGAGGGATAGGGTCTGGCCAGCATCCCGGTTGTTTTTAACTGGATCCGTTCAGATCTGAAAATACCTCACCTATTCTCCATTTTTCGACCCAGCATTCAACGAGCCCTTTGACAAAACAAGTCGATAAGATGATCGCGGCCCAGACCTGAAATGAAGGATGCAGGGAATCCACAGGATCCCAAGGATCCAAGTCCGCATGCCCCGCCGGTGGTTTGTCTGCAGCCAAGTCTGCATGAATCGACCCAGGATCAACTGTTTGGATCCACAGCCTAACATAAATCGGGCCAGATCTGTCAGGCTTGGGCACCGCGATAGCGGAGGAATCATAAGGACGAAGCCAGGACCAGGAAAACAAGAAGAAACCCGGACCCTGTACTCTGAAGAACAGAACGCGACCAAACTTCCCATCAGGCGATGCATCCCATAACCAGGGGAAACCTCCGGGAAAAGAGGGTCCAGCCGTCAGGGTTTCAAACGGGCAACAGGAGGTCAGGATTTTTGGCACTGAGGCAGCGCAAAACCGGCGATCCGAAACCCTAGATTCAAGATCGATCTTCGTCGGGGCAGCACACTTCTTTTCCATTTCCCCCTGGTTAATAGAAACTTTGTTAATTGAGGTTACAATTTTATTTAGACAAATTTTTTTTTGGAAATGTGAGTTTTTTTAATAATTTTTTATATAATAGAATTGTTTGAATACTGGTGTTTTTTTTAATGATGAAAATAAATTTATTTTTAATTCAAATTCATTTTTTTAATGAAAAATATTTATGATAGAAGTATTTATTTAACGTTATCAAAAATTTCTATATACTTAAAATACTAAAATTTTACGAATATAACCAGAATTTCTTTTACTTAAATTTATCAAATTTAATCTAAAAGGAGGTGTTTTTAATGCGATTTTTTGGACTTTCTGGTGTCCCGAAAAAATTGAGGCGATTTCTGTTATTTAAACTAGTTTTTTTATTATATATGGATTCAACACCATGAAAAACCCCAAGGGCACTTGGATTGTGCAGGAGTTACCATCAAATTTGTGATTTCAATAAATTCCTACAAAATTTTACACCAGAAAAACCCACCAGAAAAACTTCCAAAAAAAATAAAAGAACCAAATGCCTAATTTCTATGTTATGCGAGAAAACATCACCATCATCTCCTTCGACTTCGCGTTATTAAAAATGTGACAGCCTAGACTAAAAAGCCCTAATTCCCATTGGAAAGGATTGGCAACCTACCATTTGAGCGGTGAACAAGTTTGAACAGAAGCAGATTGAAGCTGTCCAATGAGAGTTAATAGCCCATATCCGAAGTTTTAATTGGCTTGTAATGCTTTCCCGGACAGAAAACACCCCTCCGAATTAAAAAAACCAGTCCGACAGTGTTTAGAACTTTAAATTGCACGGGGAAAGGAGCGGTTTCCAACACGTTTAGCTTATACCCTTTATCCACCAGGATCGGGCTCAGCGGTCCGGCGCTGACTGAAAGACCTCTGGTCATGGCCGTAGAGGTTGGAGTGATTGTGTACTGAAATAAGATGACGTACGGAGAGAGAACTCCATTACAGTTGCAAGCGGTACGTACTTGTGAATAGTAAAAGATGTGTGGGGTAGTCGGAATGAATTGAAGAGGCGTAAGCCATCGTCAATCCTATTCATCACATGGGTATCTTTGCAATTGGGTTATGGGGAACCCCATGATTTCATTTCCCTAAGTGATTATTCTGATTCGCTTTACTCATCCAATTTTGGGTCTCTCGCTAAATTCTCACCCGCCCTTCCTGGCCTCTCGGATCGGATTGCGTGATATTCAAGAGCAGAAGAAAAACCGTGCTTTTTGGCCTTTATCCAACTCTGTGAAGATCTCCATTGGTGAAAAATGAATTTGCAGAGAACTGTGATGGATGTGGAAGTAGAAACAGCAGCTTTGAGATCCTCTGGCAGAGACAAGGTTAGTTTTTATTTATTTGACATATCCAATCTGCTCATTTTATTGAACTGTAACTGTCCTCAAGTGACCTCACTTCTTTGGGCTGTCTGTGCTAGGATTTCTTATGTGGGATGTGATTTTTGATTTTGGGTTTGGGATTGATTTTCTTGTTGAACAGGTGTCCTATAGAACAGCGCTGGCCTTGGCTTACCAGAGCTTCGGAGTGGTGTATGGGGATTTGAGCACATCACCTCTATATGTATACACGAGCACGTTTTCTGGGAAGCTGAAGCTCCGTGAGCACGACGAGGAGATTCTGGGAGTTCTCTCGTTTATCTTCTGGACATTCACGCTCGTTCCTCTTTGCAAATATATATTTTTCGTCTTGACTGCAGATGACAACGGTGAAGGTATGGTTTATGTTAGTTCGTGCCCTTGGTCAATGGTTCAAATCTCATAGTGGTCTGACTTTTGTTTCCCCTTTTTCTTGCAATGGCAGGTGGGACATTTGCTCTATATTCATTGCTGTGTAGACATGCAAACTTGAGCCTTTTGCCCAACCAGCAGCCTTTAGATGCACAGTTGTCCACATATAACGTTACCAGACCTCGTGAAACTGGCCCGAGTTGTGCAATAAAGTCGTTCTTTGAAAAGCATCAGAGGCAACGTATTTGGCTTCTGCTAGTTGTGCTGCTGGGAACCTGCATGGTGATTGGGGACGGAGTGCTCACTCCAACAATCTCTGGTTGGAATTCTATTTTTCATGATTGAATTGCAGTTTTGAAAAAAATTCGTTTGGAATTAGTAATTTAAATATAAAAATGAAAAAGATAACTCATTTTATGTGAAAATTGGGAGCTACAATGGTCATCTGTGTATGGAATTGCTTTAATTCTAAGTGGACATTTTCGGGCTAGGTTCATCTCAGAACTTTAGGGTTTTTGATCTTCTTCGTTTTTTTTCGCAGTTCTGTCGGCAGTTCAGGGCATAAAAGTTAAGGTTGCTCATTTCGATGACAGTGAGCATAATTCCACCCTAAAAACCCTATCAATCTTCAATTGTCTGTTATTGAATTTGAGGATGATGTTTTATTGACTTGATATTTGGCAGGGTACATTGTGCTTATTACCTGTGTTATACTGGTGGGACTCTTTGCACTTCAACACTTAGGCACTCGGAATGTTGGTTTTATGTTTGCACCCATCATCATAACTTGGCTTCTCTGCATCAGTAGCATTGGTATTTACAATATAATTCGGTGGAACCCCAAGGTTTTCAGAGCCATCTCACCCTACTACATGTTTAATTTCCTTCGGAAGACCAGAGAAGTTGGCTGGGAGTCTCTCGGAGGCATAGTCCTTTGCATTACAGGTTTGCCTGTTTTTTTAACATCTTTCTGGAAATCGTCTACAAGAAAAGGATCCGAGCAAGTCCAGCTTAGTATGTCTTAGAAAATCTTTAAAAAGTTAAAGGAATGTTTTCAGCAAATGGTTGTCAGAGTTTACAAAAATTTCCTTTGTAAAACCTACTACATATAAGATTCTTTTCAATTGGATATGATTATTTCTGTAAATTTTCCAGTACTCCGCAATATATTCTTTTTTGAGGGAATGGATGCTAATGTAACTGAGCTGATCCGATGGTATGCCCTAGTAAAATAACCTGAACAAGTGGATGGATGGCACTACAGCTGAAACCGAAAATTCTTTAGCTGTTAATTACATAAGAAACTTTATTTCTTGTGATGATATTGAAGAATATCAGTCTTGATTAACAGGTGCCGAGGCTATGTTTGCTGATTTGGGACACTTCTCACAGTTGTCAATCAAGGTGAGCAAATGTCTTTGGTTCAACCACTGAAACACACTTAAAATCCACTAAGAAACAATCAATTTAAACTTTGGTATGTAATGGCAGATAGCTTTCACAGCCGTTGTCTATCCCTGCTTGATTCTCGCCTACATGGGGGAGGCTGCATTTCTTTCCCAGCACAAAGAGGACCTACAGAGCAGTTTCTATAAATCGATACCAGGTGAGCACATTTTTGTCTAGATAGCATATAAGTCCATTATGCCTCGAAGATATTGGAGAGCTAGTAAGCTGTATTTTGTATAATAAAGAGCGCAGAATCTTTTGTTTTTTTGCTGAACTGGAGAGACTTGTAGATTTCTGAAAACAATTTGGTCATAGTGGGGTCCTAAACACTTGCAAATCTTCTGTTCCAACAAGAATTTTGAAGCCTTTGGAACCAGGACACTTGTACGAGTGTTAATCTGAGAATGAATTTGATGCAGAAGCTGTATTCTGGCCAGTCTTCATAGTGGCTACCTTGGCAGCAATAGTGGGAAGTCAGGCAGTCATCTCAGCTACCTTTTCAATAATCAATCAGTGCTCAGCTTTGTGTTGTTTTCCGCGGGTGAAAGTTGTGCACACCTCAAAGCAGATATATGGCCAAATATACATTCCAGAAATAAACTGGATTCTCATGTGCCTCTGCTTGGCGCTCACCATCGGCTTTAGAAATACAACTACTATTGGTCATGCCTATGGTATTCCCCCTGGTCCTCTTTGCCTTTCATTATTGTCACGGAGATGTGTTGTGATCAAACTGATTATTTTGCTTGATTTACAGGTCTTGCTGTGACAACGGTCATGTTTGTAACAACCTGCTTGATGGTTTTAGTGATAATCATTGTATGGGAGAAGAGTATTTATGCAGCCGGAAGCTTTTTTGTAATTTTTGGGTCTATTGAATTGCTCTACATATCTGCATGCCTAGTAAAAGTTCCAGAAGGGGGCTGGGTCCCTCTGGTACTGTCCTTTATCTTCATGGCTATTATGTACGTTTGGCATTATGGAACTTCAAAGAAGTATGAATTTAACCTCCAAAACAAGGTTTCAATGGAAAGAATTCTTAGTCTGGGGCCAGGTTTAGGGATAGCACGGGTTCCTGGAATTGGGTTTATTTATACAGAACTAGTAACAGGAATTCCTGCCATCTTTAGCCATTTTGTGACAAATCTTCCAGCCTTCCACCAAGTGCTTGTCTTTGTCTGCATCAAGTCTGTTCAGGTTCCACATGTTCCATTGGATGAACGCTTCCTTGTAGGCAGAGTAGCTCCAAAAGAATACAGGATGTTCAGGTGCATAGTGAGGTATGGTTACAAGGATATCCAACAAGAAAACTATGACTTTGAGAACAATTTAATTTTAAATATTGCAGAATTTATACAGAAGGAGAGCGAACAGATCTGTGGTACGCATAGCAATGGTTCTCTTGACTGCAATGAAAGAATGTCAGTTATCAGCACGCCTGCAGAATCTCTGATGAAGATGGTCGTTTCAGATCGCCAAGAGGAAGACTCTCCTCGTCCGCATTCTAGATCGCCTGTGAGCACTCCTGCCATAGACACGGGTTCAAGGAAGAAAAAGAAGGTGAGGTTTGAGGTACCAGAGAGTCCTGCTATGGATCTGGCAGTGAAAAGCGAGCTTAAGGAGCTGTTTGAAGCAAAAGAGGCAGGAGTTGCATATATAATAGGCCATTCTTATGTTAAGGCTAAGGCATCATCCTTCATGCTGAAGAAGTTTGCCATAGACATTGCATACAGTTTCTTAAGAACGAATTGCAGAGATCCCTCTTCCTTGCTCAGTATTCCCCACATTTCCCTAATTGAAGTCGGTATGATCTACTATGTCTGATCAGCTCCATGATTTTCAGAAATATCCAATGGAACCAATAGTCCCAAATATTAGTTGGAGTGACCTGCTTTGTATATTCTAGAGATATCCAAAGGCTTGTAGAAACATTTTGCCCACATACTGACGTACATTGGAGAGTGTTGGCCAACTGCAGGGCCAGGATCAAGGAAGGCCATGTAAATTTATGCCCTTCCCAAGCTTGCTTTGAGGAGGCATGTGTATGTTTATTTCACAGGAGAAAATTCATCCTCCTTCCAAACTTGGTTTGAGGAGAGGCATGAACATGTTTATTTAACACAGCACACACAGATCCAGGATCTTACCTAATTGTATCTATTTCCCACCCAGGCATTCAAATTCATATATCAATGGTTGAAATTTGCCATGAATAGGCTTTTGGGTGTCTTGTGAAGCTTTGTCTGTTTCCTCGAACGAAATTTTAGTGCCAGTAATGTTGCCAACCAATGTCAGTATGAGATGCAATAATGAGTGTGGTAATGTCTCTGACGAGGATTCAAGAATATTCGACCGATTAGTTTGAGATGGAGTAATGGGTCTGGTAACACCTCTGATGAGAATTGAAGAATATTCAACTACCTGTCAGGCTTTACAGGTTTAACAAGTCCCCTGTTTTGGTCCAAGAAGACCCCTCTTTTGGTAGCATACATTGAACATGTCACCAAAGTTATTATCTGCACTAAAATTTCTAGTGAATTCATATCCAATTCTAATAGGTCCATACTAATTGCATCCCTTTTTATTACAACGACATCCATGGCATTTTTTTCCACTTACCTCATTTATCTACATGGGACCGCTACTAAGTTTTATATACAGGCACTAAATAACAATATATTCTTCAATTAATGTCAGCTTTCCCTCACTTATCTATATGGGATCGCTACTAAGTTTTATATGCCGGCAATAAATAACAATATATTCTTCAAACCATTTTTTGATTTGGCTATTTTTTCAATAAATAAAAACTTAAAGCATTAAGTCAGTTCAAACTTATAAATCAAAGTAAAGAATGATATGTCTGAAATTTAGACTATGTTTCTAATAAAAATATGAACAATTGTGTTTTAAATAAATTATTATTATTATATTTTTGTTTTAATAATTATTCAGTGTTTTTTAAAAAGTAATAATGGATGAAGAAATAAAACTTGTACTTGCAAAATTTGACATGATACACTCTTCACAAGTATATGCTTTTATGTATCTATCTTCCATGGTTAACCATAGCCATTTTTATGAAAATTTCATGTAATTTTTGATGGCCCATTTGTTTTGATGAAGACATGTTGGTTGTAACTCGATGAAGAATGGAATTTGAGTTGTGTCACCTACACTTAGGACCATGGGCAGTCATAAAAGATAACATGGTTTGGAAGCATAAGCTAGAAGAACAACACAAGATCCCCACTTTTGGGACATTGTTTAGTGGAGCACTGTAGAACACAAAAGGGGTCGGTAATAGTCAACTAACAAATGCATTTTACTTCTTTAATGATGAACCAATGGCCCAACAGAACCCAAGCACCCGAAGGTGCAACTACATGACTTTACCCTACAAGGGGTTAGTTAGACCTAGAGGAAGAGTTAGAGCTAGAGAGAGAGAGATAACATAAAGAGAATATTAAGTCTAGATATAGTGTTTTGATTAAACTATTACGATGTATGGTAAAATTTGTAATGATGACCTTGATTACATTGAATATGGATGAAGGGAGTTTCCCATTTCAAAACTTCTTCATGATGCCGATGTTTTACTCTGATGATGTGTTCTTGTGTTATGTTCATCTATCATCATTCCTTCATTTTATTCTCATGAATGATCGTCCTTGACATAGTCTAATGCATGGTATAATATTACCTTGTTATTTTATGCATAATTGTTGAAGAGTTGTGCAAAGATGAACTACTTGTGTAAATTGTAGCATTTGCATTGACTCTTTAAAGTTGTTTAATGCTTATGCCCAAGTCTAAATAATTGGGCTTGTTTGTTAACATGATTATAAATTAAATATTTGGAATTTGATCCCACCCCGTGCGGAGCAGTGAAACTTGGCATTCTACCTCGGCACATGCCTTAGCTCCACATGTGTTTTATTCCATAGTTCTCTTCCAACACCTTTTAGAGCTAGTAGGACTTTTTAAGTATCAAGACTTATAACACACATCTAATAGACATTAACTATTGTTGCTAAGATTATGCTTCACTTTTATATAAATACCATTTAAAATATTTTTGAGTAGAATATAAAACATTTATAAATTTTTACAAATAAAAAAATTGTGAATTTAATTTTTTTTAATCACTTTTGCTTCTTATGTTTGTCTTGCACGCTGACACTTTTGCATTGTCACACACATTTTCACCTTTGCACAGGTCTTGTGCACGAGTCAAACTTCTAAAACAAAGGCATTTGTATAGGTGAAGTTTGTTTATTGGCCTTACTCTTTAAAAACATGTATTTACACAACTCCGACGGTGTGCTGACAAAGTTTACATAAACCAACATACACAATTGCCATCTCTTGTTCGGGGAACACTTATAAAATTCCCACGTAGTGACATCAAATTTTGCGTTATGTATCATAAGACTTTCCCATCTTTCATTTCCCATTAATCCTGCCACGATTTCTCATTGTAAATGCGTAAATATTTACATGCAATGTGGGCGCAAGACATGAATGTGTGTTAAATGACATAAATCCCCTTCTTGCGTGTTCTGTTAGTAAGTGGTTGTTGACAATTTTAAACAATGCATTGTGAATATGTCCCAAGGAATGACTTCTATGATGACATTGTCTAAAGTGTCACTCTACAAAAATCTTACAAAGTTTAACACTGGTGGAACAAAGGCATTTACAGAGCTAAAATTTGTCTTTTGCTTTTAACCTTTACAAGCATGCCTTAATACAAGTCCCACTGGGTGAATATGCACAACTCTTGTCTTTATAATTACAATAGGTAAGTAGTTAATAGCATTAAGAGAACCATGCAATTGCAATTAGAAAATGAAATTTATATACATTGATTTGACCGAAAATAGGTGGCATGTGGCAAAGTTATGGTGTGACATGTGATACCAATGTGGAGTCTGAGACCATGTCACCATGGGACTAATTCCCCAACACGAATTCATGGTGCATCATTTAAAATTTCTAGGTGCCATGAACTAATAGTAGTCAACATATAAGAATTTATGTCATTTAACATAGGTTCACGTGTCATGGGACTGCAAGGACTTATAGCTTAACAATAAGAGCAAGGGATGAGAAATTCTTAACGAAAATTTCCCATCGTGATATGATATTTTTATAAGGTGTTTCTTAGATTATGGACACGTCGAATAGAGGCGTGAGAGAGGAATTGTGTATGTTAGTTGTTGGAAAATTTGACATCAGAGCACAAAAATTATCTAAAGACATGTACAATGCTAATTTCTGAAGCAAGAAATGTGCATAGACAATTAGTGTGGAAGTATGTCAAAGGTGATAAGGTAAGTTCCACCGTTGCACACAAGATGTGACAAAAAGAAGGGTTTAGCTCTCCATATAAGGTGAGATAAAATATAGACTTTAGCTTTGTACAAGGTGATGCAAAACACAGACCTTACCTTTGTACAAGGTGAGATAAAAAAGACTTTTTATTTGTGAATGTGTTACATATGCAAAAGAATTGCTTCGACATATGTTTTTGTTACACTACTTTTAGAGTTGAGAAGCTTTTTTCAAGTGGAACACCTATTGCAAAGGTCTATAAACATTAATATATGCACAAATATTTATATTAATGAAATTAATAAATGTTTTTAGGAATTAAAAGTCCATTGTTAGAAATTAAAAGTTTATCTTGTACGACTATCTTTCCAAATGTCACTATCTTCTTGGACATATATCACATAAATCTATAGACATTGATATATGCACATATTCCCGTGGATACAACGAATAGATTTTTTTCTCAGAAGCTAAACTTTGTTTTTGTAACTATAAATTCCCCTTCAATTGTTGCCAAATAAGAAACATGAGAGTTACAATTGTACATACTGTGTTTTTTGACAAACAAAATAACTCCAGGCCATTAAAATTGTAGGAAAAAAAAATTCTAGCAAATGACAACATGCATGATTACTCATTCATGAATATACATGACCATGCAACAACGAAAAACACAAAAAACAATGTCATTCATCATAATTCAAATATGCACAAACAATTATACTTATTTGTATTTAAAAATAGTTAGAAACACCATTTTTGGGCGAACTACCTTGTAGTGGACAACCATTAACCAAACTAAAATCAAATACAAAGATTCAACAAAGACTCAGTAGTGTATTCTTCTATTTCAGGAGTTAGAATGCACGAAGTGACCATTTCGTTGGCTAGGTTTTTCATGGTAAGCACTCTAAGAGTCAAGAGCCAACTGTCTACGTGTTTTGTTGAATAAGTCTTTAACAAAACAAACATATAAAGGGATAAATGACCACAATCTCCATTAGAAGTAGAGAGTGTAATGATTTAAGAGATGAACTTGTGGCCTATTGTAATATGTGCTCGTTAACTATAAACATTTATGAATTGACTTCTTTTGGATAGTTCTCGATTGTTGAAGGCACAATCAAGGTCGCGCTTCATTTACTCTAGGCAGAGTGAACCACGAAGACTAATGTTGGGCGCGGGATCCCCCAAGAGTAGTTTTGAGGCTAAAAGCCCATATCTTGGTCATAATTTTGTAATCCAAGTGTAAAGACTCCGCATTTTGTGGTCGTAGAGCGCGTAGATGTTAAAAGAGTCATAGGGTTGTCCACCCTTATGTTGGAAATGTAATGTCGATATGAGAGATAGCTCTAAAGTAGAAGTCTAAGTTTTGGGTCGTAGCGTAGATAGAGGCTCTGCAGCTGAGTGCGTAAAGGCCTAAAAGTCCGCAGCTGAGTGCGTAGAGCCCTGCAGTTGAGTGCACAAAAAGGGTCGAGTCTGTAAATGTTCAGAATTATCAATAAAGAGAAGTATTCTACAATTTCTGCGTCTTTATTTCCTGTTTATGTATCTTTTTATATTGGGTATGAATTTCACTTATAATGCCTATATGATGCGCGAATATATGTAATTGTGTTGGATAAGTGAACGCAAGTAAGAACATCTGTTTACGCGAAGCTAATTAAGATATGTTAATAAGATAAGACACTTAGCCTGGTTTGGGAAATATCACAATTCGCTGCCCTAGCAACGTGAAAGTATATCAGCCCCGGGTTAGGGCTGCGCGAAAGCCCATTGTACCCTTTCGCGAAGGTACTGAAGGGTGGAACAGAGGGCTAAGCAACCTACGCGGAGGCAGGTATAGCCGGGATAAACCGACATCACATCCATCTTAAGGGTGCAAAAACTTGGATCCAGCGTCCCCCCATATTGCTTCGAGTGAGACTTCAGTGCACGCTCCGTGGCCTGATGCCGAAAAGGCCAGTGGTGTAGGGATTTATTTGGCTAACTAACGTTGAACCTGGGTTAGGCCCCCTCAAGCCAACAAATGGTTCTGTTGTTGGGACTGGAATCTGCATAAGAGATGTGTGATGTCGTATCACTGGAATCCAACTAAGAAAGAAATCAAAAGCTGGTTGGACAGAAGGATTCACAAGTTCGCAACACAGGTGAAAAGAAACCCGTGACTGTCAAAAGAACAATGGTTGGATCGATACCTGTATACGGAGATCCACGAAACCTTTTTTGCCAACTTTCCTACTTAGTTATACGAGTGGATCGCGAAGCTAGCAGATAGTCATGGAAGGTGGAAACTTGACGGTCCTATTGTGTGGACCCCGCAGCTGGTGCAAAGGTTGGAAGCATTGGAGGATAAGATTGCATGCGTTGTCAATCATTGGCTCGATCGCATCATAGGAGGATTTGTTACTGAGTTCACGGTCGACACCTCAGTCAGCTATAGCGAGGCGGAGCGACATTTTTTCAAAGGACCGCAAGGTAAGTACGTGAAATCCCTGAATACTAGGATTAAAATGTTGTTGTGTGAAAAACGGGTTATGCAGCTACCTTGATGTTTGGGACTACACGAAGCGGAAAAAGCTACAGAAATGAAGGAAATAAGGGTCTAGAGTATAGCCCCTTGATTTCACCTCCACGAGGGGACGAAGAAGGGATAGCGAAGGTCTCACCGTGAAGTGCTATTCAGATGATAAGACAAGGATTCCCACAAATACCACCTCCACCCACACCACCTCTGTCTTCACCACCATCGCCTCCAACTTCACCTGTACCACCTCCACCTCCACCGCGATTCAGTACGGCGAATACAGTGAAGTTGCCTTTGTTCAAAGGCTTGGGAAATGAGGACCTGGACCAATTCTAGTTCGTTGTGAGGGTTGTATGGGAAGCTCAAGGTGTTACAGATGATCATATAAAGAAGGGGGCGCTGGTTAGTGCTCTGCAAGATCGCAAGCTAACCTGGTACATTAAGTACTCAAAAGTCGTGTTCAAAATTTTTGTATTCGTCTATCAGGATGTGAGAACACATGGGTCTCGTACGATGCCACACATTGGTTAATTTTGTAGATCGATTGTTTAATCCTATAGTTAAAATAAGGGTTGTTTAAATATTGTGATTATTGTTTCTTTTATTTTAAGATTTTTTAGAGTTATGTTTTATGGTCATTATTTCAATTTTAATCTCCGAGCATAATTATAAATTATAAATTTCCTTTTGGTCTCACCTTGCATGTGTTGATGCTTGGAATTACTGTTAACTATTTTTATACATAGCCAAATTTGATCTATGGAACAATGTCTTTTTCTTTGGTCTATACATACATTTTGCCACACATATTCCCTCTTGTGCTTGTTCTTTATTTCGTGTGATCTTCGACTATGCAGACCTCTTGTTTTGCACAATTACTTCTTTAGCACTTGTCAGTGCTTGCACATTTTGGCACTCACCATTATTGAATGCCTATACTTTTGTGATGATCAAAATATTTGGAGGCCAAATATTTATCTCGATTCATTAACTTTCATTGTCATTAGTTAGTACTGGTATGAAATGGTTTTTTTTTGTTTTTTGTTTTTTGTTTTTTGTTTTTTTTGTTTTTTTGTTTTTGTTTTTTGTTTTTTGTTTTTTGTTTTTTTTTTGTTTTTTTTTTTTTTTTAATTGAAACGAGTTTGTTTTATTTATGATTTGGTTGGGCTGGAGCCTAATCAACCTTGTTACACTGCAATATCTTACATCTTAATACATCTTGATGTACTTTGTTTCTTAAGTTAAAGAACACTTGCTTGAATAATACTATTGTCATTGATGTTGAGTTCACCCGATGCAAGAAGGCAGCCTTTGTTTGCCATTATATCAACTTCACTATTCGAGCTTCTGAGAATGTGGAAAATTTGAAAGAATTCAAAGTCCTTCAGTATGGTCATTAGCCTTTTCAGAGACTTGTTAAGTGTGGCATTGTTGAACTGGTCCTGCATATTGATCTTCTTGATGAGGATTTCTGAATCTCCAAATGCTTGGCAATCTTTGATGCCTCTTTCCCGAACAATTTGGTAGGCTTTTGTGAGGCCAAGAATTTCTGCTTGGTTATTTGTACGATGACCAAGCCCCTAGCTGAAGCAATCTTTTCTAGTTCTGTCCGAAGAGTAGATGACTCCACCAACGCCTGCTACCCTAGGGTTTCCCTTGGAGGCTCTGTCGAAGAAAATTGTAGTTTTGAATTGATTCCTCCACTAGAGTTGGGAGCTGGCTTCTGGATCTCTTAATCTCCAGTGAGGGTTGGGAAGGGGGAGGATCAGAGATTTGCCTTTGGGGAGAGGGCTAAGATGATTCAACTAGCTCTTTTCAGAAGGGAGGAGAGAAGAATATGATTTTTGCGAATGCTGAAGAACGGATTCTAGGAGAAGGGCTTTAGCTTTAGCAACTATTTTTGCAGGGAAGCAAGGAGTATTATTGAATTTCAAGTCGTTTCGGGCGAGCTAGATTTCCCAACGCATGAATTTAGGGATTGAAAGCCAAATGTGATACCACAGAGAGTTGCTAGGAATGGGACGAGGATAATTTTGGAACCAAGTGGAGTAAAGATCAGCCATAGTGCATTGCTGGGGCAGATTAACTTGCAGATCATGGAGCGTTATTTTCCAGACTTCCTTGGAAAAAACACAGTCTAGGAATAGATGAGGGGCTGTCTCTCCAGCATTTCTGCACATGATGCATCGATGAGGTCCAACAATGTTTCTTTTTAGCAGATTTCCACCTGTCAATTGTTTGTTATGCATGAGGATCTAGAAAAAAAACTGACTTTCGGAAGTCCTGTAGAATGCCAAACTTGTTTCCAAATGCTGGGAGAACGAATTTCATCTTTTTTTTGGCTACAAAGCGATATAACCTGCTGTAGTGGTATAAGGGTCGGTGTCTCCCCAGCCCCAGCGATTTGCACTGTCATGAGGGATGGGTGCAGCATTGGAAAGGAGCGATTTCAGCGCTGCCAACTGTGGAAGGAGATGCTCCGGTACGATTGGGAAGCTCCAATCCTGCCAATTCCCTTTGCAATCCCACTCTATTATGTCAAATAGCTTGTGATACCCTGCATCTAGAAGCCAACATCGGAGGTCACGAATTTCATCATGGGATTTAAGGGGTGCGCTATTCATTATACGATCTTCCCACAAGTAATTTTTTTTTCCATTGCCTGGAATACAGTAGAGGTGAGATTTAAAGTGACTGATGCTGTTTTTGCATAAATTCCAGGTTAACGTTCTAGGGGAGGTGTTGTCAACATATAGTTGCCTGAGAGAGACCCCCTGCGCATATTTTTTCCTGAGCGTATCACTGACTGGATGAGCAGGGTTGAAATAGATTTTCCAGAGAAGCTTGCAATTGAGAGCGAGATTGGAGAGTGCAGGGTCTCTTATCTGGAGTCCTCCATCTGCTATTGGGAATTTTACTAGATCCCAGTTTGCCAAGTGCATTTTTCTTTGATTGCCTTTGCCTCCTTTCCAAAGAAATTTTCGCAGAAGGCAGGAGATTTGCTCCATGATGTGTTTAGGAGCAAGAAGAAAAGAGGCTTGGTAGATAGGAAAGGCAGAAAGCAAAAATTTTATTAAGATTTTTTTTCCTCCCTTTGTGAGCCAGAACCCTCCCCAAGAGGCGATCTTGGATTTGATATTGTTGATATTACCTTGCCACAGAGCTATGATATTAACCTCGGAGGTTAGTGGTAGGCCAAGATGTTTTATGTTGTCCCAATGGGCATGGCCCTCGAAGCCAAGGATCTGGGCTATACTGTTCAGATTGCCTTGATCCACTTCCATCCGTAGATTGATCTCTTTCTGTCATTTATCATAGTTCCTGAGGCTCTGCAATAGCTTTTTAGGACAGAGTTGAAAGATTTAGCTATTCTCATAGAGGCACCACCAAGGAGGGAGTCCTCTGCAAAGAGGGCGTGGTTTATACTGGTATGAAATGTTTAAAAAATTGTGAATCAATATTTGAATTAAATGGACGAGATCATTTTAAAAATTTGAGGTTTATTGGCACGATTTGCCATAAAAAATGCTCTTAATCTACTAATTTTCTATTTATTGGTCTATCACACCCAACGAAAGTCATCCCAGATAGTAAGAGCTAGTAATTATATAGGAAAGTGATGAAATTAAAGCTAACTGGCATTGAGAATGTCAATGATACGTTTCATATTTCTAAGAAAAACAACATAGAAGCAAACTTGTCATCTTACCTTTAACTGACTTATGCATCAACATAGGAATTTTCGTGCATAACACTCTTGTCTTTGCACCCTTCCCACTTAGTGTTATTATTATCTGTTTGTACGCCAAATTTCATGACCGCAAAGATTTCATATTTATTTCACTTCATAAATTCTCTTGTGACTTGTGATAATTATATTGAAGATATTAAAACTAGAGCAAGTGGTGAATTAAATATACGAGATGGTTTTGCAATTTTGAGAATTATTTTCACACTGTCTCATAAATGGTGACCATAGTATGCTAAATTGTTATTTAATAAAATTGTCATGTCTAAGAAAGTTCACACAATAAATAGTAATAGTTAGTGATTATATGTAAAACAAAGAGTTCACAGTTAACATGCATTGGCAATGTCACTCATTAAATAGCTATTTTTTAGTACAAAGCAAAGATGGATGACAAAGGAAGGAAATAAGTTGTTTGCAATGATACAATTAACTTGCACATATTGATAAGAACTTTCACTAGTTTATTGCTTACCAGTGGTATGTGAACCCACTGACCAAACAAAAGAACAATGACAAAATTTGGAAGATCAAATTGACAAATTTTCATGTGTCCCAAATTTTTTCTATTTCAAAGAAATTGTTTGTTTGTGTGCAAATAATTTTTGATCCAAAGACAAGAAAAATCACACCAGGAGTAAAAAAAATCCAATTACTCTCACTCCAAAAGCATTCAAAAGGACATTCAAACTCCCAAAGCCAAATAAAGTGCTTAAAGTTGTCAAAAGCAGACAATTTTCTGGAGTCATAAGAAGGGGAGATGAACATTATTCAAGATTTCATTTTGCCAACTTCCCAGGTTCCTTTTGATATTTCCTTTCTAGATACTTCTTTGTTTCGACATCTTTTTGGAGACATTTCCTGGCTTTTCACCTACGTGATCGAGCGAGAAACCACAAAAAATGTTCCCAAATACATACTTCACATCTTGTACTACTTTTACAAAAGAGGTTGTTTATTCGACTGGGTTGATCTCATTTCTAATGAGTTGTTTTTCTAGTTAGTCAATTTATTGAAGAGCTACAAATTATTTACAATGGCATACCTAATATTTTCCCTCATGTCCAATCGTCTGTTTAATGATCCACTTCATAGAGCTAATTTCAATCTAGATGAAGAACTAGTCTAATTTTGGCATCCCATACTATGGAAGCATAAACTTGTTTTCATTTTTTGTGAAATACACGATTTGTTTGCAAGTAAACTCATTTAGATCATAACTAGACAAGAGCCCACCTAAATATTAGCATAGGTTCAAGCTATTCTGTGGGACAAAGATTTCCATGAAGAAAGAGAGAGTAACACAACGATTCATATATATGGATTTCAAGATAAGCCACTTCTACTTCCCAATTTTTTTATGGATAATTATTTTGTTATTGGAGTCTGTAGGCAATACCATCCATGGTTAGTTTTATTTGAACGCAAAAAGAAAAACCAATTTATTTCTTTGACATTTACTATTGGAGAAGTGACTATCAATAATGCGAGCCACCTTGCAAAGTTTATAGATTCTCTAAAATATTTTAACTAAGTGAAGTTGAAGCCTTTCAAGGCTTTGATCTAGAAGCTATATTTTCTAGATGCTTAGCCAATGTTAGATACAACAATTTATTTATAAGATTTGTAGAGAGAAGTGAAGAAAGTAACGCTGACTAACCCAACAAGCAAGAGCTACCAATATACACTGAAGAAGTTGTTGAAGAAACCAACACCAATAGAGGAGGAAGATATAGGAAGAGTCGCAAAAATTATATGGAGCAACCTCCAAGTTCCACACTTGGGACTTGTCCAACTTCATCTTCCATTCAATAGAAGAGAAGTGCTACTTCAAGTGCCACATTGAGTTTAGCAACAACCATCAAACTAAGCGATTTCTATAGACAATTTCCTTGTACAATTGCATCACCTTTCCATTACATTAAGTGCCATATTGATTTGATCTATGCTCCTCTTCGTAAACCGGGTCACAACTGAGGAGATTTGAACCTTGGATCTCTTATTTTTAACAGATTTCACATAACTTTGATCACCAATTGGGTTGTTCCCTTGGGGAATCCATTATTATTATTATCACCCATTGATTGCATAATTTAGATTGAGATATTATTTATTATGAGTCATCATTACTTGGATTTAAAATCTAATTCATCGTTATAGCATCATTAGTATAATGATGCGGCAATAGTGCAAATTGACATACCATAATGATAATTGTAATTACTAGAGTTGAATTCCATGTATGTGAAAGAAATGTCTTCCTTGCTCCGTACACGCGTTCTCTTGCACAACACCCACGATACAGGGATTTCCATCATTTAAATAGTTTCACTTCCAATCGTGGGACTAGATGTAATCACTTATGGTTTAACAATAAGATAGTGAAGTGCGATTAATGGAAAGTGACACACAGGAAAGTTTTACGACAAACGAAAAATTTGATATCACACCATGAGAGTTTTAATGTGTTCCTTGGGTTCACACCCTAAGTCCTCAACGTCAACAAAACCTTAGCTAATCTTAACATATTTATCTAAGAAATGATTTTTCTTACAATATTATACCAATGTACATAAAATTTGTGTGAAGTTGATGTTTGTACGAAACAAGAAATTGTGCGTAATTGAAACCTATGTGGAATAAAGACACACATAACTAAATTATGTGTGGAATTGAGCACATAAAAAGGTAAGTTCCATAGTGCGAAATAAATGTGTTTCTTGTTCTGCACACACATTTTCCCCACACGTGTTCTCTTGCACAAGAGTCGCGAGATACGGATTTCTATGTCAGTTAACAGAAAGTTTGGTGTCCCATCACGAAACTACTTGTGAACACTTACAACTTAACAATAAGTCAATGGAGCACAGTGAACAACAATAAAGAGACATATATGTCTTACAATAGATGGAAAATTTTATGTCGTGCCACGGGAATTTTATAACGTGCTCCTTGAGCTCACACCCCAAGTATCTATCTTCCAAAAACCTTACCAAGTCCAATGCAATTACCCATGAAGGCATGAATTTATTAAAAGATTACACTCATCATTGTAGCTAAACTTCCTTGTTCATATGAAACAAAAACTTTTGCGAAATTGAAATCTTTTTAGAAAAGGATATGTGCGGAACTGTAGACATAAAAATGAAAGTTCCGTTATTATACACAAGTTAAACCCAAAACCAAATACTAAATCAATCATATTGAAAAAGTGGCACAAATATCAAGACTTCGGTGTAATGATTTCTCTAGTCATAGAATTCCTTTTTGCATTGGATGCAAAGAAAGGAAGATGACCTTGTTGTGGTAAACTATGCTTGTAGTTAATGTAAAAATGGTATTGCTAACAATTTTTGATATATAGATGACTATAATTGTTTTTGCATATTTCAATTATTTCTTATGACATACTTTCTTATGTCTTTCACTAATGCATGACCATGTATATTTATGAGCTAGTAACATCGGTGATGGAAAAACTATTTGAAAACTATCATCTACCAAGCATTTACAATGAGAATCCCATTTTTCTTTACATATGCTACGCATCCATACATACCTTCCATCATTTTTAGACCTAGCAATATTATCGAATTAGGGAGACTTACGATTGTATCTAAAGTATGTGCGGAACAAACACGTGCGAATGTACATTTTTAAGGGTAAGTTTCATTGCTCCAAATAATGTGCCCAAACATAAACATTTAGTTTATAATCATGTTCCATCATTTTTATTTCCTTATCCTTCCTCTCTATCTTTTTCCTATGCTTAAAACACACCTTTTTATGGTTTTTCCTTATATGTATAAAAAACATGGTTATTTTCTTTTGAACCATGAAAAAAAAATGATTTTTTTACATGTCATACACTTTTCCCATTATTGCGCCCCTCTCATTCGTTAAGGTGTAAAATATTACATGTAGTCTCACAGTGACACATGAATTCTAGTTAAATAACATGGTGATTTCCATCTCTCGTCATCTGTTAGATCGCGGATGGCAGCCCTCGACACTTCTAAATTGCACACTAAATACTACGCTGATGAATAACTTCCACAATGGCGTGGCTTTGAAATATAGATTTATCTTTGCTAGGTGTTCCTATCATCGAATAACATGTCATAATTTGCAATACGATACCTATAACAACAACAATGGTTATCTCAAGATTAGTTAAAGGTGAAAAACCTTATTTTTTCGCATCCTTTGGCAAATTTAATTTGCTATCCTGTCGTGCCACTTTCATGAATTGTTATAAATACAACTAACATGTAGAAATTTCACCTATAGATCCATTGATAATGCAATGTACTAAAGAAATATACTAGATCTACTTCTACAACAACTTTGTGGAAGCTTAATCAAATATGAGCAAGATCAACACATAACATATATAACGGAGAATGAGAAAGCAATCACACATTAACACAGAAGAATAATCCGGGGAAAGCCTCAGCCTAAAACCCCAATCTCTGATTATCATACAAGTGGAAATTATCTCAGAATTGCACAAAGCCTTAGCTCGAAAGCTATCCAGCTCTCAGTACAATCCTTCAACTGCTCATAGCAATCAAAGGCTTCTCACAAACCTTCTCAACTACCCTCCAAGCCTCCTATTTCCTTGCGCAGTTTTTCCTGGGGTCCAGTGCTGCCCCCTGTGTGAATTCCCACCTCACACTCCTCACTTGGCTCAGAATTAACTGCACAATCCTGAAGGAGATGATTCCTCCTACATGGATGTGTTTCCTTTATAGGAATATTCTTCCAACTGATAGTACACTATCCCATCCTCTGATCTCAACTAGGTCTTTCTCTGAATTGACATGCATGAGTTATTTATGAAAGAATATTCAGTTATCTGAAGTGTTGTAGTTACATGCATGCAAGCATTAACTAACTGAATTCACAATTAGTTCCTCCAACTATTAGAACTAATCTAACTGGACTTAACTCAGTTAACTGAGCTAACTAAATGAAATATATATATATATATATATATATATATATATATATATATATATTATATATATTAATATATATATATATATATATATATATATATATATATTATATATATATATATATATTTATTTTTATTTTTATTTTTATTTTTTATTTTATTTTTATTTTATTTTTTATTTTATTTTTTATTTTATTTTATTTTTATTTTTTATTTTATTTTTATTTTTTTTTATTTTATTTTATTTTTTTTTTTTTTTTTTTTTTTCCGCACACGCAATAGCCCAGCCTGAGCCTGCGTTGACCTAGCCACTGCTGCCCCTGCAGATCCTTCTCTCAGCAACCTCCTGCTGCTAAGGCCAACCAAAACATGCAACCCTATAAGGAGGGATATTCTCACTCTTCCACGCAGACAGGGAATGAAGAAAATGCAGAAGCTTTCACATCTTTGATCGCAGAGAATGGAGCTCCAAGGAACATGCCATCAGTCAATAAATTTGTAAAGAAACTTGAAAGTATCCTAGAGATTTCCCTCCCTCCAGCACTTCCAAGAAGAGCAACCATCCTTCTGGAAAAACGCAGACTTGTTGGGCAGTTCCCAAGGATATGGCCTTCACCCAAATTAGTGCAAAAATGGGTGGAAAGAAACTGGAATGCAACCACATAGGGTAATATAGCAATATGATTATGTGGAAGGGGTTACTACACCTTTCTCTTTGAAACAAATGAGAACAAAGATCTAATATTTAGGAACAGACCTTACTTCATGGACTCCAGAGGTTTATACCTGAACAGGTGGACTCCAAATTTTGATCCAGAGATGGATGTCCCAAACGCAGTGCCTGTATGGGTTAGGCTCCCGCATCTTCCTCTTCACTGCTGGGGAGATGAATCTGTAAAGGCTATAGGAAAAGCAGTGGGCAAATATATTGATAGATGTGAGCCAAAAGACAACATGCACGCGTGCGCAAGAATATGTGTGGAAGTAGATCTCGGAAAAGGCCTCCCAGAGGTAATAAAGATCAAGGTCGACCAGTGGACACACATTCAACAGCTAGACTATGAGAAAATACCATTTAAATGCAAGGTATGTCACGAGTATGGTCATTTGCAAATAGGTGCTTTAAAAGAATAGAGCATGAAAATGTAGAAGAGAAAGAACCTACATGGGAACAAGTGAAAAGGAAAAAACCTACTAATAAGCAGACTGCGGCAAATATTTATCAGTCCCATGAAGCAAATGAAACAACCTCCTAGCCTCCAGTGAAGGTTACTCCTCCTGATCACACCACTCTAAATCCTTTTGATCCATTAGAAGACTCCAGATCCCCATGCTCTCCCAGATCCCCACCCTCAAACCCTATAGCTCTCATATCCACCCCCAACCCAATATCCTCCCCCCCCTCCTCCCTCAGTGGACTGCATTCTAACTAGAAATAAAGCCAAAGAAATCCCCCAAGCCTGGGATCAGCAAAAAAAAGTGGGAAGGAAATCCAATAAAGAAATCGGAGATGAGGCAGAAGCTAAAGAAATGACCCTAGGAACACAAAAACCAATGGATTCATTCCTTGGGAAACAAACAGGAAGTCATGAAAAAACTCAGCAAAGAATAAAGGGAGGACCACACCAACACAATAGTAAATAATGATAGTGGTCTCTTAGAATTGTCGCAGCCCTGGCACCTCCTTTAAAGTCAATGCAGCTAGAGACATTTTAGCCAAGGAACAACCAGATATATATATGATCCAAGAGACCAAACTAAACAAGAAAGAAAATCAAAAAATGATTCAAAAACTAAAAAATTATGAAGCAGTAGCATTAGAAGCCATAGGAGCATCAGGAGGAATCAACACCATTTGGGATAAAAGAAAATGGGCATTAATGACCCACAAAACCGATAGTCACTGGATACGAACAGAGTTGAGGAATCTCAATACAAAAGAACAGTATAGCATTATAAATGTGTATTCTCCAATTCACTATAGAGAGAAAGAACAATGCTGGAAATTAGTCAAAGAAGAAATAGCAGAGAGACAAAGTCGGCACTTAATCCTGGGAGGGGATTTAAATTTGATAAGGAACATAGAAGAAAAATTTGGTGGAACCTTCCACAATGATCTGTCAAGAGAAGCTCTTGAAGGAATAATAGAAGAATACAAATTAATAGACATTTCGCCAAGCAATGGCAAATACACTTGGAACAACAAAAGGATTGGAAAAAACAACATAAAAGAAAGGTTGGACATAATTCTTATTCATGAAAGCATAACAGCTGCTTACACTCTTGTGAAAAGTAAAATTGTTCACAACTCAGCTTCAGATCACAAGTCGGTAGTGCTAACATTGGGAAAGATGGAAAATCAAGGACCCCTTCCCTTCAGATATAATCCAATTTGGGACAACAAGGAATATTTTGGCAAACAAATAAAGGACAGCTGGAAAAAAATTGTCACAGGATTTCCCCAGTATGTTTGGGAAACTAAGCTAAAGAACCTAAGGATGCACTTAAAAAACTAGGCAAGAGAAAATGATCTTCGAGACAAATCTAGGAAGATCGAATTGCAAAAAAAAATGGATAACCTTTGCAAGGAAAAAGAGAACAAGAAAGAAAGCAAGACCAAATACAAGAAAATGAAATATATATGGAAATATACAAGCAAAATAGGCAATAAGAAGAGGAAAGCAGATTGAGATCAAGATGTCTCTGGCTAAAATATGGAGACAAAAATACAACCTTTTTCCACAATACAATGAAAATAAGGAGGTCAAAAAATCAGATAGAATAGATTCAAGTAAATGGTCAAGAAATAAAAGGAGTAGAAGAAGCAAAAAACGCAGCACATAAACACTTTAAAGAACTCTTCTCAACAAGTGACCAGCAGGCAGCTAATGAAGAAATTTTGCAGCATATAAAAAAAATAAGCAATCAGCAAAACAAGGAATTAGACAAAGAAATTACTGAGGAAGAAGTCAGAGAAGCTGTGTGGAACCTCCACCTTGATAAGGCACCAGGTCCAGATGGGTTTACAATAGCCTTTTACAGATAACATTGGGAAATTATAAAAAAAGGCCTAATGAGAATGCTCAAAAATGCTTTCCAAAAAAAAAAGATTGGAGGAAATACAAAATCCCCCTTCCTAGCCCTCATTCCCAAAGAACCCAATCCTACAACTTTTAACAGATATAGGCCAATATCCCTTTGTAACTCGTCTTATAAAATATTTACCAAAATTCTAGCAAACAGAATGAAGAAATTGCTTTCGGAAATAATTTCAGAAAACCAAGGAGGATTTGCTCCCAAGAGGAAAATCGCAGACAATGTGATAATTGTACAGGAGGCTATACATAGTAGTATCCAAAGAAAAGAGAGAGGAATGATTGTTAAGTTAGATATGGCTAATGATTTTGATAGAGTTAACCATAACTTTCTTGCAGTAGCTCTCAAAAGGTTTGGCTTTCATAGATATTATCCAGGCATGTATATCAAATCCTTGGATAGATCCTTTAATCAATGGTCGACCCAACAAATTTTTCCAAAGCACTCAAGGGCTGAGGCAAGGTTGTCTACTTTCTCCATTCTTGTACATCATCATGGCTGAATCGCTGAGTGCTATGCTGGAAAATCAGAGAAAAGAGAAAAAAATAACAGGGATCCAAATATCGAGAAGAGTCAAAGATATAAACCATTCTCTCTTTGTAGATGACACCCTCCTCATAGGCAGGGCATCCCGCATTATAGAAAAATGATTCAAAAAAGTTCTGGATGAATTTATTCTAGCTTCAGGAGGAATTTTAAACAACTCCAAATGCAGAATATACTGCTGGAATACCCCAACAAAAACAATGCAGCGTACCTCACAAATACTGGAAATACCTTTACAAATAAATTGGAGCCACTTCACTTATCTTGGGCTGCCCTTAGCAAAGGAAGTGGTAAAATTAGAAGTTTGGAACAAGCAACTAGAGAATATGAAGGGAAAAATTCAGAATTGGGAAGTGATGTGGCTCAACCTGGCAAGAAGAGTGACATTGATTAAAGCACTTCTCTCGGCCTTGCCTATATATCAGTATGCAATCATTATGGGTCCGACAAGTGCCCACAAGCAAATGGAACTAATAATTAGAATCTTTCTCTGGCAAGGAGGAAAGCAAGATAATAAAAAATTTAGCCTTGTTAAATGGGAGCAAGTTACTCTTCCCTATGAAAAAGGAGGTATAACAATACGAATTCCGGGACTACTGAACATTGCTCTAGGGACAAAAATTATCTAGAGAATGATAAATGGGAATGGCCACTGGTGGTCAAAAGTACTAACAATGAAATACTTAAATTGTCATAGAACAAAGCTACTCACTGAAACTATTCCAGACAGGCCATGCACCCAAATCTGGAAATTGGTTAAAAGGATAATTCCTCTCATTAGAAATCAAATATCCAAAAATCCAGGGAATGGCAAAAAAATTTCTATCTCAGAGGATAGAATAATGGGGAAAAATCCCTCAAATCAGCATCAAAACTTAAGGGGACTTCAGAGATGGATGGAAGAGCAAAGTTTTAACACTCTTTATTCTATTTCAGATTACGATCAGAATAACTGGGTAATATGGAAAAAGCTAGCAACACCACCAAGACTAAAAAGTAAGTGGGAAATTTTAAAAGTCCACCTGGCAGGGGCCATCCCCATCAACATAGAAGAGCAGGATGACTTTGTTTGGGATCCAAATGGAGGGGATTACACAGTGAAATAAGGGTACAACCTCCTCCAAAAACTCCACAATCAAAATGACTAGAGCCTTTGGAAGGCAGCTTTGAATTCAGAGAGTCTACCCAAAATTAAAGTCTTCACATGGACACTTCTCAAAGGTAAAATCCTTACCTCTAAAAATTAAAAAACAAAAGGAATACAAGGGCCCTCAAAATGTGTCATGTGTCAAAAGGAGGAAGAATCAATCCAACACCTCTTCATTAACTGTATGGTGGTGAAAGAGTGCTGGAAATAGGCAACAAGTCCTTTGGAAATAAACATCAACCCAACAATTCAGTTGACAACTCTTCATAAAAATTGGGATAAAAGCTACCCATATACAAAGAAAAAAAAAGGCAACAATAAATAGGATATGGAAATTCCTCTCTTCGATCCTGTGTTGGCAAATTTGGTTAGCCCGAAACAAATGCATTTTCAAAGAACAAAAGCCAAATCTAGGCAAGATCCTAGCAAAAACTTGGAGCCAAGTTGCAGAGATAATAAGTACAAATGGAATCTCAAAAATGGACTAGAATGACCTAGAACAAGAAGAGAAAGACTGGTACAACAAAGAAATGTTAGAAAACAAACCAAAAGCAATAGCTATAGCAGAAGATAAATAATTTCACACAAACAAGAATTGGAAATTAAGATTGGATGATAAAGAATTTGCAAAATTTATAGCAATGCTATTTTTAGCATTTCCATTTTTTTCATTCCTTGTTGCTATGTCCAACATTGGTACCCGAAATGCTATTTATAGCAATGTTATTTTTAGCATTTCTTGTTGCCATTTTCAACATAACATGTTGCACCATGTATTAGCATTAATTATATTTAATTCCCTCTAATCATGTCATTAAATATTAAGTATCATGTTACCAAACACCCATCTACGAGTACATTAAGTCTTTTCAAGGTTCATTGTTCTCATGAACGTATAGTTAGGGTGCTACCTTGCATGTAGTTCACATCATTTGAGTGTTTGATGGAATTTATTCATAAATGTTCCAAATTTTAACTTTGCTCTATTCTTCTATGTCAACTTAGTTTTCTGACTCTCATAATTTTCAAAAAACTCAAAACATGGGTAAGCAACTCAAGAAGATGTAGACAACCCCACAGGAAACAATCAAAGACCTAGAGGATACAAATCCTAACTCCAAACTGTTCTCTGATACTATCATTACAAAAATAGATGCTATCACCTCTTCCTGATATATTATGTTTAAGTTGCTCAAGGAAGAATTGAAGAAAGTTCAGAAGAAATAGAACTAGGTGAGCCCATTCATGATACCTCTTTGCATGACATGGCGATGTCACAACACTACATAAAATTATCGCACAACCCAAAATTATTCCATACACAGACACGGTTAGTTGGGTTGTAAATCATGTAAACGTGGATATGCATTCCATATGCGTTGTCAGAGGCACAATTGTGGGTTATTTTTGTCTTGATAGCCTTAAAGTTATGTATAAACTTGTTGAGATCAGACTCTAGTACAATGCACAATTTGTACATAAATTCATTCAAAAAGAATGTGTTCAATATAAAAGGAATATGTATGAATTGATTAAACCCTGGAGCATCACAAAATAGGGATTCAAAGAAGAATCTTCCAAAGAATATTCCATTTACCATTTACATACAACACAAGCCTTTGTGGCTTCCACGCTCTACATGATTTTCAGTAGAAAGGGAGTTACCCATTTCCTTTAGAATGGGTTCCACTCATTCAAATGGATTTAGAAGGTTTTTTATCAATAGGGTAACTGTTCTATCTGACAATATATGTGATCATGTTTACAGTTGCAAAGCGAACACCCATAAATCCAATACTCCCTTTTACATGTTAGCCTTAAATTATGGATGTTATTTTCTTTTCAACATCTTTTCTTGTCATGGGATGGAAATGGAAACCTTATGAGCCACTCCCCATTCACATTTACCATGCAAAACTTTGGGAAGAAAATAATTGTGACCACTTCTATGCCATGTACCATTTTATTATAATTCCCATTTATGAAAATTTGTTCAGCTCAAAACCTCTCTGAATCTTGAAAGCAACCAAACTTGCCATTGATCCAATTGGTGAATTGGTGATTCGTATTTTGAAGAAAACTTCCTTTGTGAGAATATATGGTTTTCAATGAGCCCCACATGCCTTTCCCCTTTTTGTCCATGATAGATTTATCTATAAAGAAATATCTTACTAGATAGTTGAAACAGGTATTTCCTATGACTTACATAAAAACTCTAAGAGAATTTGGCCTAAGGTTTCCTAGACGGATTGGTATTTATACCTTAGAAAATGTTGTAGACACCAAAAAAGAATTATTGACTTTCAATGTCACTAAGCTAGCCCAAATTCCTATAAATCATCATGAATCTTTAGCGATTGTAAGCAACCATTGTGTTGCAATTTCTATGAGAAATTATTTAAACAAAAAGTATCCCTACGATGATATCTTTCATAGAGTCTAGTCCTATGAGTAGGCATGTCAAAAGGCTTGAGAACTTTATGCTAATAAATACCAACATTTTCTTGTATTCAAAGAAGAAATAATGAAATCTCTACTTTTGATTTTACGACAAGCAAGTGGAGAATCTCATAGTGCAAATGCCTCTTTGTCTAAAACTCTTGTAGTCATCCTTGATGAAGATTCATAAGGCATTAAACAAGTGTTCACAAAAGTTATTGATGACCTTTTGAAGAAGGACATTATTGAAAAATATTCTACTATAATCAAAATAGATCATGAACCGTATGTATTCCTAAAAACTACAACAAATGTTCCTTGGAAACATAGAATTTTCGAAGCTCTATTGAAAAATGCAGTAAGAAATTCTCAATTTGATTTTTCCTTGATTAAATTGAGAAAATTCGAAATTCCACATCAACATGCAACTTGGAGGAGTTAATTGAGGTGACATGGCTTTTTTCACTCAGTTAGCTTAGTTAATTTGAGTTAGGGGCATGAAGTTCAGTTGTATATAGTGATTCTTAAATTTTAGGAGCCTAGGTTGAGTTAATTTCAGTTGTAATCAGTTGAACTAGTTCTAATTGTTAATAGAACTAGTTGGTGGTCAGTTAAGTAATGGGACACCAGTCTAACTCAGAGATCATATAGTTAACTAATCAATCAACTAATAATTAGCTCGTGCATACAAAGAATATGAGTTCACCAATTGTGGTGGAGTTTCCAAGGCAGTTAACCAACAATTTTAAACTAGTTGAGTGCACATTTGTTGCATGAGGCTAGGTGATCAAACTTGAGGAATTGCACAAGAATTTTGGAGGAAATTCATAATTAATAGGGGCTTATGTACTTAGGAATAACATAAGGAAATAGGGGCTCAAGCAGAGGCAAAAATTGACTAATTTTAGGTTAGAGCTTCTCAATGAGAAGAGAGATAGGTTATGCACTTGTATGTTGTGCTTAGTTGAGAAATCAATTGTAATACATCTCTATTCATCATATTAATGTGAGCAGGAAAAGGGGTTTTTTAGTAGATTGATTTCCCCTAGATAAACATTGTGTGCATGTATGCTATTTCTAATTGCATGTTTTTGATTGATGTTCTAAACTGTGAATTGAATTCTGCAGAATAGTAGAGTAGGTTCGTGTCTTGTGATTTTTATTAAAAGTTCATGAGAAGTTGAAAATACACCATAATTTCTACATCGTATCAAAGCTAGATTTCTAGAAATTTCTACATGGTATCAGAGCTAGATTCACATTAGAACAAGAATTTCGAAGTTGTTTCTTAGGGGGATCTAATTTGTAGTTCAGTGTGGCAGGATCTCTACATAGTTGGGAAGATGACCTTCAACGGGTTGTGGCTAGAGTATGCCTTGGAAGAAAGCTATAATTTCATTGCATGAAATGATCGCACGGAGGCAGTGCTGGATGAAAATGGATTTCTAGAATATGTCAAGACAAACATTGCAAAACCAGGATCACTTGATGCCAAAAACCTTGCTCAGTGGAATAAAGATGTAGCTAGATCCAGGAGGATCATCCTGAAAGGTGTGACAGGCCACATAGTCTCAAAATTACATGGAAAAGATACTCCCTTCACTATGTGGAAGATCCTAAATGACCTATTCATAAATAACAATGAAGCCAGTAAACTTGATCTAATGAAGAAATTAAGGATTGAAGACCAAGGGTATGAGGTAGTCTTTAGAGATGGGAAGGCATACATCAATCCTCTTGCTTCAAGTCAAATCAATTAATTTGGTGTTAGGATCGAGAGGCTCTATAGATTAGAGGAAGATGCATGCATAACTTTGAGGAGAAAGGCAAGGATTAAAGATGTTGTGGTTGAGAGGGAGCATGATTTAGCTCTCAAGATGGAGCCTCAACTAGTTGGCAGTTGGGTTGACTAGGATGATGACGATGAAGAGGACCAATATGACACCTCAAGTAAGAGAATATTTTGAGCTAAGTGGGAAGAGGGAGCACATTCAACCATACCTCCAGGCGTGAGGTGGGGAGATGTAGAGCCCTAGTTTCAAGAGTGCAGAAATTTGGGGCAGGGTCCAACGAGGTATTCCCCTCATGGATCATTACTTTGCTATAGGGCCCCACAGTGTTCAATACCAAGAGGATCAATGTTAGTCAAATGATGAGGAGTGCAGAGGAGTGTTGACAACATAGCAGGCGGTTCAGTAGAAAAGTCAACAACAAGACAATTTTCCCTGTAGACAGTTGCAAACACAGTTGATTCAATGCTTTTTTGAATGCTTCTTAGTTGCAGATGTTGCAGTAGCAGCAAAAATAGTGAGAGGTGTTGTATGTAGTACATTCCACAAGTGAGGGATAGGGGTGGTTGATAATCTCTTTATTGCTGAGAGGGAGCATTGAAAACTGCAACAAAAAATTCTCAATTTGATTTTGCCTTGATTAAATTGAGAAAATTCCAAGTTCCACATCAACAGGAAACTTGGAGAAGTTAACTATGGCAACATGGCTCTTGTCACTCAGTTATCTTAGTTAATTCGATTTAGGGGCATGAAGTTCATTTTTATGTAGTTATTCCTAAATTTTAGGATCCTAGGTTGAGTTAATTTCAATTGTAATAAGTTAAACTAGTTATCACTATTAATAGAACTAGTTGGTGGTTAGTTAAGTAGTGGGACATTAATATAACTCAAAGATCATCTAGTTAATTGATCAATCAAATAATAAATAACTCACGCATTCAAAGAATACAAGTTTCCCAGTTGTGGTGGCATTTCCAAGGCAATTAATCAAAAATTGTAAACTAGTTGAGTGTACAAGTGTTGCATGAGTTCAGGTGATCAATCATGAGGAGTTGCGCAAGCATTTTGGAGGAAATTCCTAATTTATAATGTCTTATTTCCCCATAAATAACACAAGGAAATAGGGGCTCAAGTAGAGGTAGAAACAATATAAGTTTGGTTTAGAGATTCTCAGTAAGTAGAGAGATAGGGTATACACTTGTAGGTTCTGCTTAGTTGAGCAAAGAAATAGTAATACATCTTTATTCATCAAATTAACGCAAGCAAGAAAAGGGGGTTTTTGGCAGATTTATTTCCCTTGGAAAAATACTGTGTGCATGTGTGTTGTTTCTCATTGCATTTTTGTGATTGATGTTCTAAATTGTGAATTGAATTCCACAGAGCAATATAGTAGGTTTGTGTCTTGTGATTTTGATAAAAATTTCATACCATAATTTCTACAAGCTCCTCTTGTGACTTCCACTCCTAAGCAACATGCTCAACAATAGTTAGATATTCATTTCCATAATGAGACTAGTTTGGTTGCCTCTAAGTTCTTGTTGAAAACTCCATTTAGTATTGTTCCTCCTAATAGTTCATAGGAATTCCTAAAAACTACAACAAGTTTTCCTGAGCAGCACAAAGTCTCTAAAGCTTTTGTTTAGACTTCCACTCCTAAGCAAGATGTTCAACAATAGTCAAATACTCCTATCCCAATAGAAACTAGCTTGGTGATCTCTGAAGTCTTGTTGAAAACTCCCATTCCCACTATTTTCTATAACAATTCATAGGACGAAATATTGGTTAATTCCCTATCATCAATAAAAATCTAGAATATTCCCCCATTAGATTTATATTACAACCTGCAGAAGAATGTTATCATTAAAATAAGAAAAATAAGAGATTAATTGAATAAATAGAAGCTCCTATATAGGTGGTATGGGATAGTTCACAATTGAATAAAAGACAAGTAGATCAAGAATTAGCTCACTCTATTAGAGTATACGTAAATTCCAATGTGTACCATGTTACTATAATGATGGAGATACTGAATAAAAAGGATGCTAAAATATTGGAGTTGGAAAAGAAATTGTTACAACAAGGAAACCAGTTTCAAGTGTAGTTGAAACTACAAGAATATGAAGCTCAATAACAACAGGTTCAAAATATAGAGGAGTTACAACAAAAATTGAAAAATGACACTGATAGAATACAACATGGGTTTTAGGTCACTATCAAACAGAATGATGCTCAATTGGTTGAACTGCAATTGAAAAATCGGAAAGTAGCCAATAATGTAGTCAATTTCGAAAAGTTTAGACAAGAAGCAATTGACATCAATGAGAATTTCTTCACGTGCAAGAATAGTTATGTAGTAGGTTAATTCTAGTTCAATGTAACCACAACCTCATAGATACATTGTTGAATAATATGATTGATAAAGATACAAAGTATGAGGAGGAAGAAAAGCAACTCACTGAGCTCATTTTCTAGTCTAATCATGATGAGAACGACCCCCGACCTACCACAAATTACCATAATACAAAATAAAATAGTCTTAAAGAAGGAAGGCACACTTGCATAGGTTCAAGGAACTGATTAAAATTGTCGAACAAAGATGTTCTCATTGATACAATGTGTAATGCAGATAGTCAAAGATACATGAGTAGAACTAGAGATTTCAAAGGACAAGCCACTACAAGTAGATGCATTGAAAAAGAAGACACAAGAGTATCAAAGTAAAATTGCACAAATTCGGATCATTGACCTGGACTATATATGGAGATATTTAGTCAAACCACATAGTTATTTTTTGATGATCAAATTAGTTACTAAAAGAATAACAATTTTTTTTTTGATCTATTGAGGCACACACATTTGAGTTCTAGGTCAATGTGCAACTTTATCTACAAATCCAAAAAACTTTTACTTTCCCATTTTCATATTTTTAGGTTCTTAAGTCTGTATTATGATTTTGAAAGAAAGTAAAATTTGTATTGTTTAAAAGTTCATATTTTCTTAATTTATATCTAGATTGTTGTGATAACGTGTGACTGAAATTAGTTTCTATTGACTAATTACTCTTGTTGTAATTAAATTATTAGCACACAAACTTGTGTGTAAATACTATGCTTGAGTGAATAACATTTTCATTTACTATTTCTTAAGTATGTAATTATCTACTTTGTACTATTATTTAAAGAGCAAGATGAGTTTGAACAAGGAATTCTAATTTTTCCAAGAGAGTAGACTTTGCACTGTTGAAAATTTATATTTTATTTCTAAACAACTGTGATAGTGTATTATTGAAATTATTTTCTACTCACTAATTTTTTTTTTTTTTTTTTCTATTTATTTTTTTTTTTATTTTTTTTATTTTATTTTTTTTTTTTTTTTTTTCTATTTGAAGCATTAAGGAAAAAACCTTTGTGTGGATGCTATATTCTAGTGAATTAAATTTTCATTTATAGTCGTTTTTTTTCAGCCACTAAACAAGTAGATCTGCCTTGTTCTTCCGATTAAATGATTAATGTGAACTTAGATCGAATTTATTGCTTTTGACTTCATGTTTATGTTACATGCTTTTCATACATGTGCTATGTTTCTTTTTGCATGCTTTTAGATGCATATACTCTACAACAAAGTTTGTGACTAGTCCATTGTGGATAATTTGTAACAATTTTCTTACTTCATAATGACTTTCAAAATAAAATTAGATTTAATCAAGGTAAGGACTAGCTACTTTGCAACTATTTTCCCTTTTTAATAAAGAGGACCCCTATATGTGGACCTTACTCAAAGAAGATGGCCACATGCATTAATTAACTATATATTAGGTATAATAAAGTAGGGAGGTAAGGGTAGGACCCTAACATGCCCTCCCTAATGAAAATAAGCATTATCCTAAAGGGTAGAGACGAGGATATTGTTGCAAAACCATGAATGGTTTCCATGTGGCATCTTCTAGATACATATATTTCCATTGATTAATACTTCTCTAACCTTATGGTAGTGCAATTGAGATTCTTGGGTATTCAATACTACTTTAGGTTGTAGCCAAATGGAGCCTTCTTGTTCAAGTTTTAGTAATTTAGTTTTCACCTTGCAATTTTACCTAGATCGTTCTTCAAATAAGACACATGTAAAATTGGATGACTATTAGAGTGAGTTAGAAGAGCTATATTGTAAGCCACTTGTCCAATCCATCAAGTGATCATATAAGTTTTATACAACTTTGTACTTGTTTCTTGTGGATTTTATCTTTTAGTGATGTTTGTATATAAGGTTGAAGATGAAGAAACACATGACCCCCTTTTGTAGAAGATCACTCTAAGGGATATTGGTCAAGTTATTGTTTCCTTCTATTTTTAGCCATAACTAAATTTTACTTAAGAGTGTGATGGCTGGTTTCTCCAATGTGAAGTGTGTTATCCTTTGCATGGAGGTTCCTATTGAATCATGAGGTCACTTAAAAAGGGTTTTGGGATATAAATCACTTCATATGGTGCCATTTTGGTAGCTCCACGATAAGTGGTATTTTACCATCATTCTACAAGGGGATGTCATTTTTCCAATGGGTGCATATTTTAATAGGAAAAACACCTCAAATAGGTTTCTAACAACAATAACCACTTCAATTCGGCCATCTATTTTGGATGATATATTAGGATCATGTTTAGTTAATTACCCTATTTTTTACACATTTCTTACCAAAATTTGCTAGTAAAGGTGGGATCCCAAACAAAGACGATAAAAGTGGGCATGCCATGCAACATAAAAAACTAATCCATGAAGACATGGGAAAATGAGGAGGGTGTAAATGGAAGTGATAAGGAACAAAAATGATCATATTTGGAAAAATTGTTAGCTACCACCATGACCATTGATTTATTAGCTATTTTCAGAGTCCCACAATAAAATCCATAAAGATGCCAATGCATCCTTACATCCAATGCTCTTGGTGTCTTCACTCTATCACCATTGTGACTTTGGAAAGTATCACATGCCTCTATAAATTATTGGGTGTCTATTTTCATGCCATCCTAAAAAATGAGTTCTTAGTTCTTTCATAGGTTTTATGAAAGTCAAAGTAACCCATTGTAGATGAGGTATGCAACTCCTTTAAGACCTTTTATTTTAAGGAAACCATATTTATCAAAATATTACACCCTTTATACCTTAATGTATCTTACTTCCATGTATACGCTTTAAGAGGGTTGGTATCTTTCTAAAGCCTTTAGATGATTTCAACTATAGAGTCAATTTCCTAGCCACTATCTACAAGCTTCCTTGAACTAGAGTGAAATGGGTAAACATGAGGCAAAGAGGGATGCATCCTCATCAAATTTCCTAGATAAGGCATTAGCCTTTACCCTTCTTATTTAAAATCTCATAACCATACCCCAAACATTTATTTTGGGTCTTAATTTATTTAATATTTTTTATTAGCTAAGCTACTAATTAAATCCTAACCTTAAGCAAAGCATTGCATAGGAAAGGATTTGCATAACAAAAAGGGATGTAACAATGTAAGGAACAACATATTTAGAGAAAAACTTCTCACTATAATTCTAGAGGCATTCTACTATTGAATTAAGTGCCTCTTACTACAACCACTAAACCAACATCATCTATACATAATAGTGTTGCCTAATCCATACATCATATAGTGGTAATTGTAACACTATGCCCATTAAGCTAGGAAATTAGAAGAAATGAGCCTCCATTTGTAAGTGAATAGATAAATCCCTATTTCTTCCTTCTGCCTCGATATGAGTCCAATTTTGTGCAGTAAGAATTGAGTACAAATGCAAAGTACATTGTGATTTAGAAATTAAGGACACAACAATTAAACTAGTGTTTTGTGATAACCAATGTGTATTATCACTCATAAAACAACATATGGTTGAGGAGGTGACATGGCGATTCTCCAATGTGTATTAGCACTCATAAAACACAACGTGGTTGAGGAGGTGACATGGTGATTTGGAAATTGAGAAGGCAACAATCACAATTGTGTTTTGTGATAATTAATATCTATAAACACCAATAAAGATTAATATTATCATGATTAGACCAGGCATATAAAGGTGCACCAATATTAGGTTTGAAAATTGATATGTGGATTATGGTAACAAGCATATAAAGGCGCACTAATATTATGATTGAAAATTGATATGTGTTTTGTGATAACCAGTTTATGTTAACAATCATAAAAGTTGACATTATTATGTTTATACTAATCATATAGAGGTGCACTAATATCAAGTTTGAAAATTGACATGAGATGGTACACATGAGTATATTTATTATTCCACTCTAAAACCATTCATAAACATTATTATTAAAATATTCTTCCAAAATAAATTTGAAAAAAATTAAATAATTCATATTTTTTATTAATAAAATTAATTCCAGAAAATTTAATAGATATAATTTTAATAAAATTTATATCATTTACTATATTAAAAACAATTAATAAAATTTATAATATCAACCATATTAAAAAATTGGTACAAGATGGTACACTTGAGAGTAACCTTCAATTCAAGTATATTGGTGAGATTGACTTATGCCTCTCACGTTTGGACACATCTTTCTACATTAAAATGCATTCAAAACCAAGATGGGGTCCAAATTATTCAGTGTATTTTTTCCCCAAGGAAAAATCGTAATTTCCTTTAAAATATAAAATGAAAATTACATATAGTAGATGCATTCATGCATATCCATCACTATAAAACCGGATAACTCTGATTTTCTTGTATGGTATTAAAAAATATCAGTCAGACAATATAGTACCTCCTATAGAGAGTTTCACTATCCCAGATAATATGAGCAAGTTATATATTCAGTTCAAAAATTAAGTACATATTATAAAATATATGAATCATCAATATAAGTCACAAGATGATTCCCTATAATCCACATGTAGACATCTTATTTATCCCATGGTTTTGTAGCCTATTATGCTGTTCGTGCAAGATAACATGTAAATGGACGATGGTAATACAAATAGTGATCCCCCCCCCCGTGTTCTTGTATCATCCATGTGCCCGGACTTGTTGCATCCCTTATTTGGATAGATGATCAGAAATGGTGTTACTCTCCCTATAAATGTGTTAACACACAATGTCATCAAAATGGATTCTTATCATCTGACTCTCCCTCAATAATTTTTTCAGTGTGTGTGTGTGACAGTGAGCTGTCCGATTGAACCACTTGATGACAAGTCTTGAGTCTCCTATGATCCAAAATATTTTACTTATAGATGCATCAAAATTACATGAAACAGAGCTTATAAACCATGGAACTTAAAAGCACATAAAATAATGTGGAAATAACACGATAAGCAAGAAACCATGACACAAAGATTTTATTATGGAGTTCGTCCAATTTGGACTACGTCTCCGGGCCCTGATAAATAGTGGGGAGGCCTTCTTTCATTAAGTGGCATAAAAAGAGATAAAAGTACAAGAAACATTTAGTTAAAATCCTTATACCTCCAAGATGGAAGATAGACAAAGAATGGAGAGCCCAGCTTCAGAAACAGACAATACCAACCAAAATCCTGCCGAAAAATCATGCAAAAATGCTTATTTGAACACCCAATTCGGATAAATGGACTTTTTGCACCCTCTCCAAACCTCCCTGCTGCTCAAGGCGAGGTTCCAACCCCTGCTGCCAGGGTGGGTTACTGCTTCGTACAATGTTCTAAACTATCGACCAATCTCCTCCTCTTTCCTATACAGACCATCCAATATATATACTTGGTGGCTAACCCCTCAATTCCCGGGTAGTTCCAAACAGATGACAAGTATTAGCAGGTGGGCACTTCCAACATAGATTCTCGGGCCGTAGGTAACAAAACTGTCAAACATATAAAAACCTTCGTCATCTCTTAACTGCACATTACCTTAACCCGATGGCTTTACCACATAGAATTGGCATTTAAATCAACGAACAGGCCCGTGCCTTTACATTAAGCGATGTGCGGAAAATGATAAAGGTGGACTCGTTGGAAATTATCAACTGCAATATAATATATACTGGATTCGAAAACCCCATCGAAAATCACAATCGGTGGAACTGGGATGGTACTTGTTATCAGGATAGTACGCAGTACGATGTGTGATATAGGATATCGAAATCACAACCTGATCCTATTGGGGTCGATTCTGTACTCACGTTCCCTATGCAATTGCGATATGCGATTATCGCATCACAACTTTTCTTTCTTGGGGCCAATTTGAAATCACTAATTTTCCTCCAATCTACTATTGCAATATCGCAATCGCAACCCGGTAGTGCTAGGGGCCGATTCCTCAACCCGTAGACCTCTTCCTTTTGTAATCAGAGATATGCGGGACCAATGGCATCCTGCCACTTGGCGCTTCCCCATTCACTGAGAGTTTTTCCACGTCACTTCCTCCTGCCACCTGTCCAAGTCAAACTTGATCTTTGACCTGCTCTAACTTCTTCATATGAACTCGGATTTGAGTGTCGCTCACACCGTTGGAATCAGGATGATGAGTACTTTGATCCGATGCTAAATTTATATATTTTTTTGCCACTTTTAGTTTTGAGCCTTCTTACCATGCCACTAGTACTTTTTAGAGATCCACCTGGATCATCTAAGAGCTTGTAGTTTTCCACATCCCTTCTCTAGCACGAACAATAGGAGTAATTTCAAACTTAAAAACTGAGCAAAGTTATTTGTACCTGACCCAAAGCCAATACTCATTTTGAAATAATGATTTTCACTCAAGGACATAATGGCTCCTCCTCCACTTCTATTTGCATTTGCGTCACCATCTAAGTATGCCCAGGGCTTTGAATGATCAATGTATTCATCTGTTATTGCTTGAATTGAACCAATGGATGGATCTTCAGGGATAAGATCATATATGGCAAGTAGGAAAGCTCCTAGTTTGTCTCGATTGAACAACTACTCTTTGAAGATATTCTTGTTCCTTCCTATCCACATTGCTCAACAAATAAGGCTTAGAATATTCCACAACTTTTTGGATCTTGGCTCCTGACACCATTCTTGCCATGCATCATTTACTGATCCTCCTCTCCATCTATACCTGATACCTAGTGATTGATAAAACAGATTCGAGATACATGTTGCTACTAGACACGATATGAATAGGTGTGTTATTGTTTCATCGACACTTTGACATAAAGAACACCATGAAGGTCCCTAAAGAGCCCTTTTCTTTAAACTGTCCACAATAGGAATTTTGTTAGTGAGAATATACCATAATAATAGTTTGGTTTTGGCAAGACTTTTTAACTTCCATATACTATTCCACCACCAACAATGAGATATCCCTCTTTGGGATTGTATATACCTCTTTTGGAGTGGAACCATATCAATTCATCAACCTTGTTAGAGATTCGTACATGTGAGTTAAATAATAACATTGTATATTCTTGCCAACTTTGTTTCCATTTTTCTGGTATATTTAGATCATGAGTTATCTTCCAACCTTGCCCCCAAATGGATGTAGCTTCTAGATTTGGTATATGATTAATTATTTTTATCCCTTGCCTATTTAGATAATTTATAAGTTTGGGAGGGATAACATGCCTTTCACCATTGCCAGACCAAGGATCAATTCCTATCAAGGCCTGTTCCCCTGTTCCAATTCTCTATGAAATTCTGGATTCAATAATGTTAAATGAGGCCAATAACACTTTCCAAATGTTGGATACATTAGATTTATATTTGTTTTGAAGTCTAACCCAGTCAATAAGAGATAAAGGATAGATGTAATTCCATACAACAATCTCCATACATATATTGTTTGTCATTATCAGCTTCAACCCACCTTTGCATCCAAATCCCTTGAAAAATTATATAAATCCTTGACGCCCCATTGATCAGGTGCTCAGTATTTAGCTCAAAGTTAAAAGTTCTCAAATTGGCTTGAAAACTATATGGCTGCGTTTGTCTCATCAAGACGATCACAACACAATTTGTTTCATCGAAAATAGACTTCAGATGAAGGAGAAAAGCCATGCTGTTCATTTTCCTAAACAACTAAAACAATTGCAGAATGGGACATAATGATGACATGGTAGTCTAGTCAACAAGGGGAATCTTCTTTAGTTTTCACCCAATGGGGTTGTGATAAGTGTCACCTTTGGATTCGCCATTGTGGTTATGTGAAAGGGAAATTGCCTAATTGGCCTCTAAGGTGGAATTTGATTTTTTTTTTTAATTAAATTAAATATTACTTAGAATATATATATATAATATATTTATATATAATATATATATATATATATTAATATATATCTATATATATATATATATAATATTTTAAATATTAATTAAATACCAAAGTCGCATATCATATGGTTTGAAACTGTACAACAAATTTTATGGCAAAATATAAATGTGATAGGGGGAGGGTGGGTTTGAACCTGTGACCTCCCCCTCCTAATTCTTGGTATTACCGTTAAACCACAAACATCACATTTGAAAGGAGGCCACAAAATAATGATTTATGCCATAGTGTTGACCAATGGCAGAGAGGAGGGAGCCAGCCCCATGGGGCCAACCCCCTCTCCGTACGATCACCAAATGGAAACCAAGGGCTAGCAGAAGCGCTTAGCACTAATCTTGTGTTAATTAAACTAATTCCATTTAAAGCATTAATTAGGCATGCTTAAAATTCGGATTAAGTTGGTGACGGATTTGGCAACGCACCAAATTAGGAGGAAATTGCTACTTTTGGTGAACTTAACTGGAGTCTCTCTAGATTTAGCAGAGGTTTTCTAGGAAAAATTGAATGAAGCATAACTTGCTCAATTTGCGAACAAATTGAGATCATAAAGAAGTTTTCTTTGCTAATTTGGACTTTCTGAACACATTGGTGCATGTATCAAGAGCCATAGAGCTTTGTAAACAACATTTTTGCCACATTGAGCTAATACAGAGGCCCAAGCGATGGAAGCTGGACCAAGGAGATGTAGGCCAGGAGGGGTGAACTCCTTCATAAAAACACTCTGTTAATGTGTCTCTTTGATGGTTTTATGCATTTTACATGTTCGCTGTTCATTATTCATTTTTGAAGCTATGTTGCTCATGAATGGCTTGTTTAACTGAAGGAAATTTACCTATTTGTAAGCACCAACAACTAAGGAAACCTCAGTACAAAAATTAAGATGCAAGAACATGTTTATAAATCTGTAATTGTTATTAGCACAACAAAACTAATCTTACAAAAATAGATCACCCATCCGCCCCACCTTTTTGGCAGATAAATGCGTTCCCATTTAATTAAAGAAAATACTCTTCCTTCTTTTTCTCCACGCCATAGATATCGACAACATTTCTTCCATATTATGTTTAAAATTCCTTTCAGAATCCAGGCAAGGGCCATAAAAAAAATCGGGATTGCTTCCAACACTGATTTGATCAAAACTAGTATTTTTGCCCAGGATAACCACCCGTGACACCATAAATTGAGCCTTTTTTCTATGTTTTCTATCAACCACATCTAGTCTGTCTTCCTGTAATAATTGGGTTTTAGCCTAAAACCCAAATATTTTATACCTTCCTCTATATCAACCAGCTAGAAAGGGTATTTCGCCCCATTGAATGAAATTTCATCTCTGGAACAACCAACAATTGTAATGATTGAATTAAGTGGATTTATTTCCATGCCCATGACTTTTTTTAAATAATTAAGTGATTTGATACAAAGCAGTAGCATCATTCCATGATCCATCAAGAAATATCAGAACCCCGTCTACAAACAAAAGATGCGTTAATGATAGATTCCCCTTGATACTTGTTCTTTGAATACACCTCTAGATTTTTCATTTGATATCCTTCTGCTGAGACCCTCCATCACAAGCAAGAATAGTAATGGGGAGTGAGGACACCCCTATCTGATTCCTCTTTCTATATCAAAAAATTTAGTAGCAACACCATTCACTAAAACAATAAAGGAAGCAGATTTGGTACAACACATGACCCAATTTATAAAATTGATGTGAAAACCCAAATATGTGAGTACATCCTGATATAAAGCTAATTAGATTTATCATATGCTTTGGCCAAATCAATCTTTAGTATCCTGCCCTTTAGTTTCCTTGTCTTTAGGCTATGCATCACTTCCTCTGCAACCTTTATAACTTCATGAATCTATCAATTGTCAAAGAACTCAAACTGCTCTTTTGAAATATGCTTAGATATAATTGGTCTCAAGCTATTGGAAATTATTTTTGTAATAATATTATATATGTCAGTGCACAATGAGATAGGCCTATAGTCATCAAAAGTCTGAGGATTTTCTGCTTTCAGTATAAATGCTATGAATGTGGCGTTGAAAGCATCGTATATTTTACCCTAGGTTTTGTATTCTTCCACTACCTTCAGAATATCACTTCCAATCGGGTCATAAAATTCCAAGAAGAATTTAAATGGCCAACCATCTGGCCCAGGGATTTTATCTTTCTTGAACCAGTGAAGGACATTTTCCAATTCACCAATGTTATTGGAGCTAGTAGTTCATTATTAATATCTTCATCTACATATTGGGGAAATATAGATGCAGTTTGGATGATTTCTAGGAGAGAATCATCCCGTTGTGCTTGAAATATAGATCGAAAATAACTTACCCCCATTCTTGACAACTCGTTGAATGAAGAGGATTTCCCTTGGCGAACATTAGATAGTTCCCAAATGGTATTGATGGACCTTCTTCCCTTGGCATATTGTTGGAAAAAATTTGTATTGTCATTCGTAGCTTGAATCCATATGGCCTAGCTTTGAATCCTCTAAGTATCCTCCCTATCCCTGAGTAATTTTTTCTTAAACTTGTCCTCACGATGAACCACACTGGTTGGTTCGAAACGCGTCGACAAATGATTAATTATGTGATTTTGCCGAAAATTCTCTAAACTAATTTGTTCTTTTTTAGTTCTAGTTGAATAAGCCACATTTTGGACTCATTACTATCATACCCTCCTCCAATAGGTGTTATGCAACTAGCACACAAAATAGAAGAAGAGATAGATCAACAACTTCAGAATCAACCTCTTCGAGGGGGGAACCTCCTTTACATTACACAAATGAAAAATTCTTGGATGATTCAAATGAAAAAACCTCCTTTCTATATATAGGAGTCTAAGGGATCACAATATAATTAGAGTCAACATAACAATAATAATGTAAGGGCACAACAATGACAATAGTGGGCTTCTATGGGGCACAATGATAACAATATGGGGACTACATGGGTACAAAAATAATAATAAGGGGGCTGCAATGTAATTTCAGATGTCCAAGGTCTGAATTTTCATCCTATGGTAGCCCTCTTAGTCCTGTTTCCAACCCCACAAGTCTAATAGAGATTGGATTCTTCAAGAAAGAGTTATGCCCAATCTCCCATGATGACCTGATTATAGACTGATTCAGTAGAGAGAACTTGTAAGGAGTGCCACATGTCACTATTTCAACCTTCGACCTTGAAAATGATACCCAATAAACTAAAATTCGTCCCATTTCCATCCATTTTTATGAAATTTGAATCTGATGCTCATAGAGAAAATTATGATGATTTTCCCAAGGTCACCTGTTTGAGATGGAATTCTGGAGCCTACAAAAACCCTAACTTCCTCGAATCATATCTCCGAAAATATAGCGAGACAATATTGTTGGCTGTGGAGCATGATTTTTTAGAGGTCTTTGTTTCAGCTGAATGTATACCCCAGGAAATTTGTACACCCCTCCATGCGGGGGGGACTTGTTCCCCCTTGCGGGGGTTCGGAGGGGCAGATCCCCCCTCGGCTGGGGGGTCCGGGGGCAGCGCCCTCGAAGCTAAAAACATATGTAAAATTGCCTTGTAAAAGTATAGTAATTTCTAGTCAATCTGGGCCGTTCATTAGGCGGGTGATCTGACGGTAGAACTTATGTTTAGTTTAGGGTTTTTTTCCCTAGAAGGCAACCCCTCTCTTTGTATGAGGGCATTTTATTGAGGCTGTGTAATAGATGTGTATTCTCCGAGTGAGAAATAGAGAGGTGAGATTGTGAGAGAAAACAGAGGATATTACAGTAGATTTGTTGTAGGTTGTGTCTTTTCATTTTGCTAGATAATAGAAAGGAAGGACTGACTATTCGGGGTGGACATAGCCCAAACTGGGTGAACCACGTATATCTGTGTCTTTCTGGTTTTATGCATTTTCTGTGTTTATATTTATGTAATATTCAGTGTGTTCCATTGCTCTGTAATATATAATTTTCTAACAACTGGTATCAGAGCCGAAGGTCTATTTGGCTGATAAACTCGCAGGAAAGAAGGGTTCCTCATTCGAGTGGGAGCAATGGTAGAAGATGGTAAGTTTAGGGTCAAGAAATTTAACAGCGAAAACCTCTTGCTGTGGAAGATGCAGATGGAAGATTATCTGTATCAGAAATATATGTACCTACCATTAGGCAGAAAAACAAAGATGCCGACGAGTATGACAGATGAAGAATGGAACCTTCTCGATAGAAAGGCACTCAGAACAGTATGGTTGTGCCTCGCAGCATTGGCCGCCTTCAAAATTTCGAAGGAAACAACAACAAAGGGTTTGATTAAGGCGTTGGTGAAACTATATGAAAAACCCTCAGCCTCAAACAAGGTATTTCTTATGAAACAGTTATTTAATATGAAGATGTCAGAAGGTGGATCTGTTGCAGACCATTTAAATATTTTAATACTGTTACAAGTCAGTTAATTTCTATAGGGGTAAAATTTGATGATGAAGTTAGAGCTCTATTATTCTTGTGCTCATTGCCAGAAAGTTGGAATGGTTTAGTAATGGCCATTAGTAACTCTGTTTATGGATCTAGTACTTTAAAGTTTAATGATGTTGTTGGTGCTATCCTTAGCGAGGAATGCGACGGAAAAGCTCCAGTGAGACATTAGGTAATGCTTTGAGTGCAGAGTCTAGGAGAAAAAAAATGGAAAGAGGAAAGAGCTCAAGATATTGTGGTAAATAAAGGAAAGGTAGATCCAAGTCCAGATCGGGGATAGTCTGTTGGAAATGCGGAAAGAACGGACACCTAAAGAAAGACTGTAGATCTCGGAAGGGAAAAGAAGGAGATGCACAACAAGAAAACAATCATGAAGCAAATGTGACAGGTGAGGTGTTACAAGATGCTTTGATTCTTTCTTTCGAAAATATTACTGATTCCTGGGTGGTAGATTCAGGGGCCTCATTCCTTGCCACACCTAATAAGAAATACTTTCATGAATATGTTCAAGGAGATTTTGGACAAGTCTGTTTGGGTGATGATAAACCGTGTAAAATTGTTGGAATGGGTAAGGTTCTTGTAAAACAACAGAATGGAAACCAATAGCTACTAAAGGAGTAAGGCATGTTCGAAGCTGAAGAAAAATCTGATTTCAATAGGGCAGTTAGGCGGTGAAGGTTGTGTGACAACTTTCACAGATAAAGCTTGGAATGTCACCAAAGGAGCCCTAGTAATAGCAAAAGGCGAAAAGGTTGGTACATTGTATTTATGCAATAGTATTTCTAACTTTGTTAATGTTTTAACTTCTAAAGGAGTAGATGCAACATTATGGCATCATAGGCTCAGACACATGAGTGAGAAGGGGATGAAGATTCTTCACTCAAGGAATTTGTTTCTGGGTTTTAAGAATGTTGATTTGGACTTATGTGAGAATTGCATTTATGGAAAACAGAAGAGAGTCAGATTTCTTAGAGTTGGGAAAGAAAAGAAGAGCGAAAAATTAGAGCTTGTGCATACAGATGTATGGGACTTTGCTTAGGTATCATCTCTCGATGGCTCTCATTATTATGTTACTTTTATTGATGATGCAACTAGAAAAACTTGGATTTATTGTATTAAGAATAAATCTGATGTATTTGATACTTTCAAGAAATGGAAAGCTTTGGTTGAGATTGAGACAGGAAATAAATTGAAGTGTCTCAGATCAGACAATGGAGGTGAATATTGCAGCAAAGAGTTTGACAGGTACTGTTCAGAGCATGAAATTTGCAGAGAGAAGACAGTTCCAAGAACACCACAAGAAAATGGTGTGTTAAAAAGGATGGACAGAACAATCATGGAGCGTGTAAGGTGCATGAGATTGCATGCAGGATTGCCTTTACAATTTTGGGCAGATGTTGTAGATACGACTATTTTTCTAATAAATAGAGGGCCTTCAAGTTCCTTGGATGGTGGTGTTCCTGAGGAATCATGGACAGGTAAAAAGGTAAACTACTCCTTTTTAAAGCCTTTTGGTTGTGAGGCCTTTGTCCATATTAATAAAGAAAATAGAACAAAGCTTGAGGCAAAATCAAAGAAATGTACCTTTATTGGATATGGTGTTAATGATTTTGGTTATCGCTTATATGATTATGAAAATCACAAAATCATTAGGAGCAGAGATGTAATATTCAATGAAAAGGTCTTGTTTAAGAATCAGTTGCAGGAAAAGAAACATGAAAAAGAAAACAAGCAATACACAGTTCTTGATGAGATCACTGAAAAAGTAAAGGTGCCTGAAAATAATAATAATCAACAACCACAACAACAACAACTACCACAACAGCAACAGGCACCCCAAACACCTGAAATTGGTGTTAGAATATCTACCAGGATAAGTATACCCCCTGAATGATACTCTCCTTCATTATATTATTTATTGTTGACTGATTCTGGTGAACCCGAATGTTATGAAGAAGCAATGCAGGTTGAAAGCAGGAAGAAGTGGGAGCTATCCATGAAAGAAGAGATGGACTCCTTAATGCATAACCAGACTTGGGACTTAGCCAGGTTGCCTGTAGGTAAAACTACATTGCAGAATAAATGGGTTTACAGGCTGAAGGAAGAAGATGGAGGAAAACAGAGGTACAAAGCTAGACTTGTGGTGAACGGTTTTTCACAGAAGAAAGGTATTGATTTTGATGAAATATTTTCTCCTGTTGTTAAAATGACTTCAATCAAAACTATTTTAAGTTTAGTAGTAGTTGAAGATTTGTATCTTGAGCAGTTAGATGTAAAGACAACCTTTCTCCATGGGGATTTGGAGGAAGAGATATATATGCAGTAGCCACAAGGATATGAGGTGAAACGGAAGGAGAAACTAGTGTGCAGGTTGAAGAAGAGATTGTATGGCTTTAAACAGGCTCCAAGGCAGTGGTATCTAAAATTTGACAAGTTTATGTTTGAACAAGGTTATACTAGATGTCACTCTAATCATTGT
>APFE030360298.1:118416-170056 GCA_000404065.3 Pinus taeda | reverse complement strand
GAGTACATACAAAAGGTGTTGAAAAGATTTAATATGCACAATGCAAAACCAGTTAGTACACCTTTTGCTAGCCATTTCAAACTTAGTAAGGAAATGTGCCCAAAGACCCAAGAAGACATGTATTATATGTCTAAATTTCCATATGAATCAACAGTTGGAAGCTTAATGTATGCAATGGTCTGCACAAGGCCTGATATTGCACATGCAGTGGCAGTTGTAAGCAGGTACATGAACAATCCAAGAAAGGAACATTGGATGGTAGTGAAATGGATTCTCATATATTTGAAAGGTACCACAAATCAAGCATTATGCTTTGGTGGTTCAAACATTTCTCTACAGGGATATGTTGATGCAGATATGGAAGGTGACAGAGATAATAGGAGGAGAACTACAAGATATGTATTTACTGTAGTTGGAACAGTTGTTATTTGGGTTTCAAAAATCCAAAGTGTTGTTGCACTTTCAACAACAGAAGCAGAGTATGTTGCTACTACAGAGGCTATTAAAGAAATGATTTGGTTACAAAATTTTATGGGTGAATTGGGTAAGAAGCATGATATGGGAACATTATACAGTGATAGCCAAAGTGCCATTCATCTTGCAAAGAACTCAGCATTTCATTCTAGGACTAAACACATACAGCTAAAGTACCATTTCATTTGATCAGTGTTGGAAGATGGAGAGTTGAAGCTGGAAAAGATACACACTAGCCAGAATCCTGTAGATATGCTAACAAAAGTTGTAACCAGGGAGAAACTAAAAATATGCTCAGTTTCAACTGGTCTTCAAGGATGATGATGAAGATGAGAAACAACCAGGTCCAAAGAGGAGTCATTGTCCACCAAATGAAGCAACGGTGGAGTTGCTACAATCATTCTCCAAGTGGGAGATTGTTGGGTGTGGAGCACGGTTATTTAGAGGTCTTTGTTTCAGCCGGATGTATACCCCAGGAAGTTTGTACACCCCTCCACGTGGGGGGGTGTGGGGGGGACTTCCCCCCCCCGCGGGGGTTCGGGAGGGCCGATCCCCCCCATCTGGGGGGTTCAGGGGCCAGCGGTCCCTCGGCGGGGGATTCGGGGGCAGTGCCCCCGAAGCTAAAAACAAATGTAAAATTTCCTTGTAAAAGTATAGTAATTTCTGGTCAATCTGGGCCATTCATTAGGGGGATGATCTGACAGTAGAACTTATGTTTAATTTACGGTTTTTTTCCCTAGAAGGCAACCCCTCTCTTTGTATGAGGGCATTGTATTGAGGCTGTGTAATAGATGTGTATTCTCCGAGTGAGAAACAAATAGGTGAGACTGTGAGAGAAAATAGAGGACATTACAACAGATTTGCTATAGGTTGTGTCTCTTCATTTTGCTGGATAATAGAAAGGAAGGACTGGCTGTTCGGGGTGGACGTAGCCCAAACTCGGTGAACCATGTATATCTGTGTCTCTCTGGTTTTATGCATTTTCTGTGTTTATATTTATGCAATATTCTATGTGTTCCATTGCTCAGTAATATATAATTTTTTAACAAATATCTGAAATTCTTACACAAGGTTCACCAAGATTTCAGTTCTATGTGGTTTCAATTTTAACTTCTGACGCTTCGTAGAAAAAAGGTTATAGCAAAAATTCCACAATGACCTATTGGAAGCAGCAAAACCCTAGAATCCAAATCTCTGACACCAAATGTTATGCAACTAGCTCACAAAATAGAAGAAGAGATAGATCAATTACTTCAAAATTAGCCTATTTGAGGGGAAAACCTCCTTTACATTACATAGATGAATAATTATTGGATGATTCAAATGACAAAACCTCCTTTCTATATATAGGAGTCTAAGGGGTCACAATATAATCAAAGTCGACATAACAATAATAATGTAAGGTCACAATAATAACAATAATGGGCTTCTCTGGGGCATAATAATAACAATATGGGTACTACATGGGCACAACAATAACAATAAGGGGGCTACATTGACAATAACAATGAGGGAATACGTTAGTATTATAGGGACCTAGCATGTCCCTCTCCTTCAAAAAGGTGTTTTCCTCAATGCTTGAGTAGTTTTGGATACTGCTTTATAAAATCTGCATCCTCCCATGTGGAATATTAAACGGCTATGTCATTCCACTTGATGAGATACCCTGAAATTGATCGATTTAGTAGCTGTTGAGTTACTTTTTCCATGACTACTTTAGGTTCCAATATGATTTTTACTTCCTCATCAAGTTCTAGAAATATTGTTTGAACTAGTAGCTTGTCACCTATAACCTTCTTTAAGCATGAAACATGGAAAACTAGGTACACTCGAGAAGATGCAGGAAGCTCCAATTTGTGTTCCATAGTACCAATATTTTGAAACACCTTGTAAGGACCATAATACTTTGGTGATAATTTATTATCTTCTTAGCTTGCTTGAGGGACATTTGTTTGTATGGTTGTAGCCATAAAATACCCAATCACCTACATCAAAATTGTTTCGTTGTGATGTTGATCTACCTGTTGTTTCATTCTAGTCTGCGCCAAAGTGAGGTTATCCCTGAAGAGTTAGAGAACTTGTTGTTGATGCTCGATGTGATATTCCACTGCTTGAACCTTAGAATGATTGTCCAAGTCTTTTTGGAGATCTAGAGAAATAGATGATTTCGATGTTTGAACCTCTAGTGAACATAATTGTGCAATTACACCTTGTTTTTCTTTATTTAGAAGCTTTGTCATGCCATTAGAGCTAGTTATCTTTCATGGTTTCCCTACGATACCCCTTAATTCAACTTCCTTTCCTTCCCAAAAAAATTCAAGATTTTTTTATTTTTTATTTTTATTTTTAATTAAAAGCTATCGTACCCAAATATTGTAACCATTGGACTCCTAGTACAACAAAAACACCACCCATTGGAATGGAAAACATTGGATTATTCAATACATATTCTCCCATGGATAGCTTGATATTATGGTACTTTCCAGAGAAATTTATGGTTCCTCCATTTGCAACCATCACTTGAAACTTTGGTGATGGATATAGGAAGCAATTCAATTCCTTGGCTATCTTACAATGAATTAAATTATGGGTACTACCCAAATCAATCAACACTATTACCTTTTTCTTCTTGATATGTCCTTCTATATTGAGAGTTTGAGGAGTGGTAATTCCTATCAATGAATTACAAGATATGGTTAGATTCATTTCTTCTTTCCCTGGAGTTGGTTCCTGGTGTATATCCTCTTCTTTTGACGTTTCTTGTTCCTTTTCTTCGTCGTCTTCCCAATCTATGTAAATTAATTTCTTCTCATCACACTTATGACCTTTAGTACATTTTCTATCATAACTGTAACAAAGGCCTTTTTCTCTTTTTTCTTCCAATTGTTGTGGTGTCAACCTTGTAGATTGTGGTAGGCTAGGAGCAACAACACTTCCATATTTATAGTTGTGAGTGATAGGCTTCCTTGTTTCCATAATTTTTATTTCAATTTTTCTTTCCAACCTGAATGCCTTCTCCAATGAATTAGGTTCCCAAAGGAAAACCTCATGTTGGATGTTATCCTTTAAAGTCACTATGAAGACATCAATCCTATGCTCCTCTGGAATATCATTTACTCTTAAATTCAATTTTTGGAAGTCCTTAATGTGCTCTGCCATTAAACAATTTTGTTTGAGATTTATCAATTGGCTAAAGAAGATGTTTCTCTTTGTATCCTCATAATGTGTTATCATTTCCTCCATAAAAATTGACCAAGTGGAAAGTGGTTTACAAGAACAAAGCCATCGCTAGCATACCAACTGATTGGGTTCTAAATATAAAGTTGCAATGCGTCCCTTTTGTGTGTGTTGCAAATTGTGAAGATCAAAATATTGCTCCATTTGAAGTCTCCATGTCACCGGATCCTTGACATCAAACTTTCTCATATCGATCTTTGGAATATGGTGGGTCTTCAATCCAATGTTAGAGTCTATGAAATTCTGATTAAAATTCATTTTGTTCTCATCATGAGTTTCATATACTACCTTTTTTCCATTAGGAAGCATTTCTTGTAGCAACTTTGTCAAGTCTTTCTTCAAATATTCCATGTTTCCTTTCAGTTTTTCTTCTATACCATCAATCTTAGCTTATGTTACTTTTTGTGAAAGGGAAATTTGTTTCACTTGGTCTTGCAATTTTGATATATCATGTTACAATTATCCCTCTTCTTCATGTTTCATAGTAGAGATTTCGAGTTTCTTACTAGGTGTTTCCATTTTCTTTCTTTAGGGCATCAATTAATGATAATTATGCTTCACTATGCCCTTTGAATCACTTCAAACTAATTATTTAAGCAAAACTTATGCAAATTTTAAAAACTACACACCTTGTTTTCTCTTTGTAAGAGCTCGATATTGAATCTATTATATCTCTATAATTTCAGATCTCCAAGGTCTCAACTTTCATCCTACAGTAGCCCTCTGAGTCCTCTTTCCAACCCAACAAGTCTAATCGAGATTGTATTCTTCGAGAAAGCGTTATGCCTAATCTCCCACAATGGCTTGATTATAGAATGGTTCAGTAGAGAGAACTTGTAAGGAGTGCCACATGTCACTGTTTCGACCTTTGACCTTGAAAATGATTCTCAGTAAACTAAAATCTGTCCTCTTTCTATCAATTTTGATGAAATTTAAATCTGATGCTCATAGAGAATGTTATGACAATTTTCCCAAGGTCACATGTTTGAGATGGAATTCCGGAGCCTGGAAAAACCCTAACTTCCTCATGTCATATCTCCGAAAATATAGCAAGACAAGATCTGAAATTCTTACACAAGGTTCACGAAGATTTTAACTCTATGTTGTTTAAATTTCAGCTTTTGAAGCTTCGTATAAAAAATGTTATAGCAAAAATTCCAGAATGACCTATTGGAAGCAGTGAAACCCTAGAATCCAAATCTTTGATACCAAATGTTATGCAACCAGCTCACAAAATAGAAGAAGAGATAGATCAATGACTTGAAAATTAGCCCCTTCGAGGGGGAACCTCCTTTACATTACACAAATGAACAACTCTTGGATGATTCAAATGAAAAACCTCCTTTCTATATATAGGAGTCTAAAGGGTCACAATATAATCAGAGTTGACATAACAATAATAATTTAAGGGCACAACAATAACAATAATGGGCTCCTATGGGGCACAATAATAATAATATGGGTACTACATGGGCACAACAATAACAATAAGGGGGCTACACTTAACATAACAATGAGGGAATGCACTAGTATTATAGGGATCTAACACCAATCATCTCCAGTTTCCTGATTTCCTCTGCAATTCTATTAAGGTCTTCCTCATCTTTCTTTCTCTTATGATTCACCCATTCCATCATTGTTTATTTGAACATATTTGGATTTTATTCAAAACATTTCGTTGCAGACCCCCATCCATGAGCTTCCACATGTCTCCAATTGTTCCTAACTATTTGAATAAACTTTGGCTCCTTTAACCATGTAGTGTTAAAGTTGAAAGGGGCTTTTGGTTTCCTAGACTGCTCAACCAGTTCCAAGTAAATAGGAAAATGATCACATACTCCCATATTCCCTACCCATTTCCTAAAGACTGGTATGTTTTCCAAAAAATAATCTCTTATCAAAAACCAATTGATTCTTCTAACAATCGCTTGTTCTCCTGTCCTACGGTTTCTCCAGGTAAGCACGAGCTTTGTCCAGTGTCGACAAGATGATTGTTTTCAATCCAATGGGAAAAATAATCAGATAGTTGATCCTGCTGAGAGAAAGTTCCTGAGATCTCTGACAATCCTAGAGAGAAGTTCAAATCCCCACCAATCACTAGGTTTGTCGACTGCATAAAGGTTTTGTTCATTAATATATTCCAATAAGCCACTCTCTCCACACACGTCCCATATATATTAATCAATCTGATACTCTCTCCAAATTATTTAGAAAAATTGTCAACAACTAATAAGCCTTCACTTCCCCAACTATTTAGTATCTTCACAGTTCTATGATTTATCTCTATGGTCAGACCCCTCGATCTCCCTCTAACATCTAATGCAAGAAATTCCCAATCGTTAAGCATTCCTCTTAAAACATTTTCAACTTCCATACTAACACCTAAAGTCCCATGTAAGAAGATCACATCAAGTCGGTCCCTTAGAACCAACTGTTTTAAGCCTACTTTTTTAGGTTGACTAGCCAAAGCCCTATAATGGAAAGATAAAATCTTCATTTTTGAACATGGGACTAGTTTTGTTGAGATCTAAGGACCCTGCCTAAGGAAATTTGGCGACCAATAACGATATATTGAATGGCTTAATGAATAGCTTTGGATATATGAGATTGTCAACCTTGAGGGATTTTGGGAAGCTTGGATGGTGATAACTGGCCTAAACACCCCTTATAATCATTAAGACCATTTTCCCGTGACAAATCTTTTTATCTAGATCACAAATTATATCAAGGCTCTCTATAGGAATCAACTGATGTATCATCAGGTATGGATATGGATGGGCTGGGAGAAGGAAAAAATATAGTAACTGTTCCAATCAGATAGTATATAAACCCAACATGTGACAAAGATACCCTTCCTATCATGGACTCTGTATTGGAAACATATAGTTTAGAAAGAAAATTATTTTCATTTAGACCATTAATAATAGGAGGAGAGGAGGGTATACCCGTCATTAGTGAGATGAACCTGAAGCCATTTCAAGTACTTGAGGAAGGCGTCTAACCAGATCATCCTAAGTACAAATTCTTCCATCTATTTCCTAAGAGCCTTGCTGGCCTTGAGACATAGCCATCCTCCTTTGATCCATTTTCCTACCTGCCACCTTATTGTCCATGCTCTTTTTTCTTGTCGAGTCACCCGCAACCTGTTACACAGTAATTTGTCACTAACCCCACATTCCCTGATTCCATACAATGTCGGCTTGTGTTACTGACATCCGTTCTGTGTCATGTTTCCAATTATATGTCAATGCCTTCCTTGTGATCTCAGGTTGAATGTCTTAGTTCGTTATCCCTAATGCAGACCCCTTTTTGCTTAAGTTTCTGGGTCATTGCGGGTTAGTAGTTATCCTACCCACGACAATGGTCAATTTTACACTAGCCCTAGCGAAGTCGGCACTCTATCCCTGTGTTGGATCCACGCCGAGCTACTTTGGGCAAGTTTTTTCAACAACTTGTCGAAGCTTCGACTTGAAACTGCTTCATGGGAAGTCCTAGGGCTGGTTGTTGGGTTAGATGAGCTCGCCTTTCTCCTTTGGGATAGTTGTTCCACCTTTTGTGCAACCTCCCTAAGAGATAAGCTCTTCCTCCCATATCTTATGGAATCTCTCCCTCCTATAAATGTCTCCTCCATGAATGAGATCAGCTAGCTTGGTAGAGCTTGGATGTAGCTTCAGGATTCTAAGGGAGGAGTAGAGGTAAAGAGTTTTATTTTAGTGTGGGAGTAGCCTCATATGTAATTTGGCTTGAAATATATTTGAGTAGAGTTGGTTTGAGAGCTTTCTAGTATCAATCTTTTGGATGAGAGAGTCATTTGTTCCCTTGGGAGACGGTTCACAAGTAAATGCTTATCGAGACGTGCCGACAGGACCCTTCGAGGAGACTTACGATGTCAAGGTTTGGTTGTAAGTTTTACTTTGATTTACATTAATACAAACCAACAACTTGTTTCCTATATCACATGTTAAATTGTATGTTGATAGCTTGAGGTTCCTTGACTCTTCGAGTAAATTGTTTGGTTGTTCTCTATTGCGTTCGTGGTGTTTCTCTACATGTTGTTTTCAGGAGCAAGTGGTTAGAAGAACGAGAGCTAGAGCAACATGAAGAGGAATTCATCGAACAATGCTCTAAAGGCAGGCCTTCATAACACCAAATTTCTAAGGAAATTTGCTTTGGTATTGTCTTTGCAATGACTAGACCCACTCTAGGGCTAGAGGGGTTGCCTCCGTCCATAGAGGGAACTTGCTTGTGTCACAAGTTGGTGACTCCACTGGGGAACTTGTCTTTTGTCTTCTGTTTTGATAAGTTTTAGTTTGATTAATGTCTTCCTCATTGTTTGGGTAGCATGGTTTGTTTTGGAAGTGGTTAGACTACTCCTGTAGTCTTCCCACTCTAGTGAGTGATAGATCTGGCCTTCCCTTAGCCAACCTTTCATTTTTTGCCTTTGATCTAAGGTCGTCGCTCTTTATTGTCTAACAATCGCGAAGAAATTGTGCTTGCGCTATCTTCTGGGTTGTGCCTTTTACTGTCCGGTGCGATTAAATTGCCTAACAGTGACGACGAGTCCTGAAATTGGCTCAGCGTAGCTAACCGGTGTACTTTCGCGACGATGTCACAAAGTGCTTAGTTAGAGGGTGCGACGATTTAATGTCGATGCATGTTGCTAGTTTCATACCCATGACGATTCATATAAGTTTCAAATATTGGAGTTTGTTTGATTGATTAGCTAGTGTGTTCTATCCTCTGAGTTTGTTTTTTACCCATTTATTATATCAAAAGTGTTGGTTGTTAGAATTTTCCGTTCCGAGTTCCAAGTATTTTGAAATCCTACCTTTTGGACCGTGTGACCTAAATATCTTAGGGTTTCTTGATTGATTGGTTGGTTTGGGTCGCTCATTCATTGGGATCTTTGGACCCTGTTTGGCATTATCTCTGACTTCGTTTGAGGCTCCTTCCTATCCACTTCGTGTCACCTTCCTGATTGGCGTGTGTGATGTTTGGTTACCCAACTTTCATGACTTATTCGTTTGGTTTCCGTTCGTCACTTGGCATAGATCACATTGCTCCCGGTCAGTGAGACAACTTTCCAATTTTGCAAAAAGAAATATCTCTTTAGTTTTGAGTCTTTGATTCATTTTGCAGTAAGTTTCTTGTCATTTATTTGGAAAAATCAAAAAATTGCATTCATCTTATATTAAGACTTGAAAGATGATTTTTGCATTAGTAATCTCTTGAGATTAAGACATTGAAAAGCAAAAAATGTGTTTTCCAGTTTCTTGATTAGATTGCTTGCAAGTTCTAGAAGTATTTATTTTTCTCTTTCATTGGTTTTATTTCTTGTCATTTGGTTGATTGTAAATTGAACTTCTCACTCTTCCTTAGCTAGTTGTTCATTTAACGCGAGTGGTCTTTTTGCTCATTTAGTTGCATTCTAGGAGTTTTGAAGATACATTCGATAGGGCCTTGAAAATGAGCCTCAATTCAAGATTAACCATTAAAATTTATTGAATAAACTTAAAAATGCATTGGAACATAACACTCATATATCTAGAGGTCTAGGCTAGAGACATGTTCTGACATTGCTAAACCTAGTTGCTATTGTTTTCACTAAGGTTGGGTGATTCCTCCTTCTGTGATTCGATAGGTACTAGTATGGATTTGTGCTCCCTTTACCATTGCGTATATGTTGGGAGACCCCACTAGATTATCATCCTATTACCCATAGGAAGCCGAGTCTACTGCCTTACGAATCATGACACATCGAAAATAGTATTCAGGAAGATTGACTACCGTACAGGAAGTCCTTGGCCATTTCTCTTTCATTTTATTACCAAGGTGTATATGCAGTTTTACGATATGTGTGGTAAACCTTTTGCCTAGAATTCCAGAGTAGTCACTTTCATTCCTTTTCAACTCTTTAAAAGTAAAAGGATCATCAGAGCACTTGTCCGTTCAGGCTCATTAAACTTCGAAGGAGACTAAAGTCATCTTTCATCCTCTTTCTCGACTCTTTAAACATGAAAGGGCATAGTTTCGTTCCCATGTCATAAAATTTATTTGTCCACGATAACATCTTACCTATTAATCTTGGCCACATCGTGAATTATATCTTGTGAGGTTTTGTGACCCTATTTGATTCTATCTTTTTCCCAGATTTTTGAGTTTAGGCCATCCTGGCGGACTCACCGATCCCATCCTTTTTACCAAGTGACGAAGACTCCCCCTCTCCTATCTCTTTTGAGGTATCAACTATTGGTGGTACCCTTCCTATTGTTCCAAGTGTTCAGCCCCTTGCCTCTCAAGCTTTGGGAGAGGAGCCTTTTGATATCAATTGGACTGCTCCCAACGTTTGGGAATTTTTAGACGAGGATCTCCTGTCTATTCCTCCTGGTGCTTCGATCCTGATGGCCTATTCTGACATGGTTGAGACAAGTACTGTTAGCAGTCAAGAGAGCTTTGTGTCAACCGATTAACAACAGTTTCCTCCGGAAGGTTTTCCTTTCCACACTACTCATGATATTTCATTATCGCTTCGCTATCGTGCTTTGGTTGACATACTCGGTTCTACATCTCTGAATCGGAGCTCTATATGGTCCTGTACTGCTATTCTAACTTTGGGACCCTTCACGTCTACTCAGTCGGCTTTGACTTCCATTCCTCAGACACAGGTCACATTAGTTACGTCTATTCCGTTAATGCCCACCATTTGTGTGGCTTTTACAACTCCTTCTATTAGTGCAGTTATTGCATCCTTGGTAGTTATTATTGATACTGGGATCTCTTCCAGACCCGTTAGCAGTGGTCCTTCACCTTTGGCATTTAGAGTTACTCAACCTACGGGTAATGTACCAATATCCTTGAGTTCCATTTTGGCGGGATTGTCATATGAGCAATATATGTTTGCTCTTCAAAATCCGAATTATAACCCTCTAGGTTCTCAACCACTATCCATTCTACATAATCCTCCACACTATTATGATCATCATGGAGCTCATATTTACTATACTGGGTCTCTCCCTCAGGAAGCTGCAGTTGAGAATTCCGTCCCACTTTTGGTTGCCTGGAATCACACTACTTACCACAGCCGACAAAGGCCACATATGCAAGGGCAACCTTTGCAAGGGAAACCTTTGCAAGGGCAACATTTTCAAGGGAAATCTTTCCAAGGCCAACCTTTGCAAGGATGACCTTTGGGCTTGCAAGGACAACCCCTTCAGGGACAACCTTTGGACCCTACAGGTTCCTCTTTTGTTTATTTAGGGCAACCTTCTGGTCAGTTATGTCCACCTCAGTTCCAGTAAGGCCAACCTGTCCCTCAGCAAGGACAACCTTCTAGTCAGGTAGGCCATCCTCAATTTTAGGTAGGCCAACCTGTTGCCTAGCAAGGACAACCTTCTGGTCAAGTAGGTCAGCCTCAATTTCAGGTAGGCCAACTTGTCCCTTAGCATGGAAAACCTTCTGGTCAGGTAGGTCAGCCTCAATTTCAGGTAGGCCAACGTGTTGCCCAGTAAGGCCAACCTTCTGGTTAGTTGAGTTAGCCTCAATTCCAACAAGGACATCAGTCTAATCAAGTCAATCCAGCTCTTAGTCAACCTAGTGTTCAAATGCAAGCTGGTTTCCAAGCTCAACCCAGATTCCAGACTCAAGTTGGCTTCCAAGCTCAACCTGTTTATTAGGCGCAACCTGGGCCCCAGACATAGTTTGGACCTCAGCCGCAATACAATATCCAAGTACCTCAGTAACCCTAAGGGAAACCTCAGGGTACTCTGTATCAAAATTATCAGCAACCTCAAGTTAATCCTTATCAAAATTTTTAGTAGCCATATGCTGCCCCTGCCAATCAAGCTGGTAACCAATGGTTGGCTAGCAGTCAAAATTTGGGTCAACAACCAGGTTATGGAATCAATCCACTTAACTACAATACTTATGGACAAAATACTTACGGAAAAAATCCATGGGGAAAACAAGGCTTCGGTTGGAACCCTAACGCTGGCCCTTATCAAAGGCCCATGATGTCTTTTAACCCTTAATTACCTTTTCTTGCAACTTTGGGGCTGCCCGATGTGCTGAAGTTGACAAATGACCCTATACTTCATAATCCATATTGGCCACCAGTTCTAACCAATATCCCCAGTGACTGTAAGTCTGGAGAAGATCCCCAGGCACATGTTATGACTTATCACCTTTAGTGTTCATCTAATTCCTGGCTTAACAATTCTATCTGCCTCCGTCTTTTCCATCAGACTCTTACTGGTTCTGCTGCGAAATGGTACATTAAGCTCACTCGTGGAAATTTTCAAGACTTTAACTCTCTTGTGATGGCATTTCTTACCCATTTTCAGTTACCGATTCGTTAGGAAACTGGAATGCATCTCCTCACTTCTCTGAAACAAGACACGACTACCCACATCTCCAATCATATTCATGAATGGAGAAGATGTCGCCATTTGATCAAGTTTTGGATCCATGATCAGCTCCTGACTAATTGGTTTACTACCTCTTTGTCAGTCCAATAGCTAGAGATATCGCTATGGGGGTATGTGTTACTAAAGAACAAGCTATTGCGTGTGCTCAGTATTTTGATTTGGTATATTCCCAATCTGGCACACTTTATGACATCTTGCATGATGCTCCACGACCTGGAAATTCTAGAGCTCCATTGACACCTTTTGTTGATGGTGTTATTAGTTCCGTCACTCAATCTTCTCGAAAGTCTTCCACGACTCCTGTGAAGCAAAACTCTACTACTCCTGTTGAAAATGCTTCTCAGTCTTCATCTAATCCTGGGAAAACCTCGAAAGTTAACACTGTCTAGTCCACCGCGGCAGAGAGAGCTTCAAAAGGTAATAAGAAAGGAAAAGGTAAAATTAAGTTCGATGCGCCAAAACAAGAGCCTCCTAAAGCTCCTACCGATGATGGTTCCAAACGCAAACCTAAGTATCCTTGTCTTATCTGTGACGAGGATCATTACACTAAAGACTGTCCTCGACAGTCTGAAGTAAGCCATTTACTTAACGGGACTTCAAGGACTCCTGCTGTGCGTAAAGAGCCTTTTCCCTCCCAACAAACTCAAATGGTGGTGGACCAAACTCAATCCTCTTCCTCATTTGGCTCTTAGGTTTTTATGGCTGAAACCATTCCTATTCACATAAGTACTCGATCAAAAGATTATGCTCCATCAGCTGGGAAGGAACCTGAAGTACCTTCTTACGTTCCTTCGTCTAGTTCGGACCCTCTTCATATTGAATGGCCTAGCACCGAGTCTGTCATTAAACCACCTACTAAAGGAGTTCTCTGGAAATATTCCTATAATCTCAATGCTCGTGCCACGCAACACTATAGTATTTTCGAGGACCTAGCTCAAGATCCTTCGACTATGTCTACATTGGAAGTTCTCCAGAGTTTTCCTCCCCAATGGAAATCCCTATTATCTGCCATTGGTGGCATTGATCTGACAGATTCCGAGTTAATCACATTCGATCTTGAAAATCACGTGCCGCGTTTGCCTAAGAAAATTGGTTTTCTTATCCAAGTCATTATTAACTCGAAGAATATTCATCGTACCGTTATTGATGAAGGAGCCTCAACTTGCATCATGTCTGTTGCTTGTTGGAAGGCCATTGGTTCTCCATCTTTGAGTCAATCTCACAATACCTTTGAAGCATTTGATGAAAGAGATTCCCGTCCATTTGGTATTCTCCAGCATTTGCCCATCACCCTATAAGGCAAGACAGTCGACGTCAAAGCCAAAGTTGTTGACGCTAATCTGACTTATAACCTTCTGCTAGGTTGAAGTTGGACGTATGCTATGCGTGTTGTGGCCTCATCTTTATTTCACGTGCTTCGTTTTCCTCATCAAGGGAAAATTGTTACAGTCGATCAATTATCCTTCTTTGCTTCCTCTTCCTCGGATGGAAATGTTTCATTTATGGAGCATACCAGTATTCCTTATGAGAGTGTGGGAGCTGGACTCTTTAAAGATCCTGCCCTCATGGGTGGTTTTTCACTCCCACCTCCTAATATCGCCTTCGTCAATATGATCTCTATCAATCCTAATCCTTGGGTGGTTCCCCCCCTTGATCAGGTGGATTCATGGGGTGATGTTATTCCATTGAGCCCTGTAGAGCTTAATTATGTTGAAATCATTTTAGCTTCGGTTTCATCATCTGACTCTACTCCTTCGAGTAGATCTCTCGACACGTATGTGAAATCCCACTGGCTTGGAGATATTGCCTCTCCAGATCCATTACGAGATACATTTCCTTCGAATGAAGTTATTCTTGAGACTTTGTCTTTCGAGGATCCTCCTTGGGTCAATAATCATCATCATTCCTCATTTCTCCTAGGCTATGGGGCTAGACTACCTGTCTAGATAAGTTTACGTCCCATGTTCCTTCTTAGCCGCTTCAGATACCCATCCTCACTCACAAGATCTTCTTTGAAGGGAATATGGGAAATATCATGAAAACCATGCCCATCGACATCTATGTTAAATCGAGGGTTGTTGAAAATATTCACATTGGAGTAACTTGTTCTCCCGAGGAGATCCACATTTACACCAATCTCTTCCACAAGTTTCACGACGTGTTCGCTTGGTCGTATGAAGCAATGCCCAGTATTGGTCCAAGTATTGTGGTACACGAGATACCTACGTATCCTGATGCGAAACTAGTTTGTCAACGTTTATGTCCTGTGCACCTAAGAAAAGCAGCTGACGTTAAGGGAGAAGTCAAAAAACTTCTCAAGGCTAGGTTTATTTACCCTATTCTGCTGACATATTGGGTATCTAACATTGTCCCTGTCACTAAAAAGCAAGGCGCTATTAAGGTTTGTGTTGATTATCGTGACATCAATCGCGCATGTCCAAAACATAACTATCGTACTCCCTTTATTGACCAGCTTATCGATGACTGCGCTGGTAGTGAGATATTCTCTTTTATGGATGGCTTCTCTAGCTACAAATAGATCAATATTTCACTGCTGATCAACACAAAACTACCTTTATCTATCCGTGGGGTACTTTTGCTTATAAAAAGCTACCTTTTGGTCTAAATAACACCAGCGCAACCTTCCAACACGTGATGTCTTATGCTTTTCATGATATCAGACACATTGTTCAACCTTATTTGGATGATCTTTCGGCTCATTCAGCTAAACGCGTCGACCATCCGAACCACCTCCACCAAATTTTTCTTCGTTGAATACATTACCATATTCGTCTCAATCCGCATAAATGTGTCTTCTACATTGAATCTGGCAGACTCCTTGGGTTTTTCATTTCTAAGGAAGGAATTCATCTCGATCCACTCAAATTTGAAGCTATCTTGAATCTCCTGCCTCTTGCTTCTTTGCATCAGTCGCAGAGTTTGCAAGGGAAGGCTAATTTCTTACATCGTTTTATTCCTAACTATGTTGAGGTATCTAAAGGTTACACATGTCTCCTTTAGCGTGACACTCCCTTTATTTGGGACGACATTGCCCAAAGGTCATTTCAGCAACTCAAGACACTTCTTGTTTCTACTTCTTTGTTGCACCCACCCAACTATCATCGTGATTATTTGCTTTTTCTAGTTGCTGTTGATAGCACTATTGGTATGGTTCTGATCCAAGATGACGACGATGGTTCTGAGAATGTCATATATTATCTCAACTGCAACCTTCTTGACACTGAGACTCGCTATGCTTATGTCGAGAAGTTAGCCTTGGAAGTTGTTCAGGCTGTCCAACGTTTTCGTCATTACATTTTGTTGCGTACCGCGACCGTGATTTCAGATTGCAACTTGATGACATACATTGTGTCATGCCAATTGCTGGGTGGAAATACTCAAAATGGATTGTAATCCTTCAAGAGTTTGATTTGGAGTTCACCACTGCCAAATCTAAGAAGTCGTTGGTCTTTGTTGAGTTGCTTTGTTCACTACCATCTATTTCCGCTCCCTCTCGGACAGAGGATCGCATTCCAGATGACACACTTTTCTTGATCAGTACCCTCGATCCCTGGTACGGTGACATTATTATTTACCTACATACATCTTCATTCCACCCTGATTTGTCTAAGGATGCTAGGCAATGCATTCGCCATCATTCTCAGCAGTATCATATTGTTGGAGACACTTTATACCGTCTCGACGTTGATTCCATTCTCTGCCATTGTCTAACTTTCGAGGAAGCTGAAAAGTCTTAAATGACTGTCACTCAGGCACCTATGGTGGTCATTTGTTTGGTTATGCTATTGTCCAAAAGATTCTTTGTGCTGGTTAATTTTGGCCATTCATTTTCAAAGATTGCATCCTAGCCATCCGCTCCTGTCACGCGTGTCAGGTTTACCAGTGGAAGATGCACGCACCCCCTTCCCTTTTGCATCCTGTCATTATCATTGGCTCTTTTGCCAAATTGGGAATTGATTTTATGACATGTAGCCCTCGCTCAGCTGGGGGGCATGGGTATATCATCGTTTCCGTTGACTATTTTACAAAATGGGCTGAAGCAATGCCTACATTGTCAAATGACAGTTAGACAACTGTGCAATTTTTGTTCAATCATGTCATCACCAGGTTCGAAGTCCCTCAAGCTATAGTCATTGAACATGGTTCCCATTTCTGTGGTTATATGATGATTGAGTTGACAACCCAGTTAGGCTTGCGTAAGGATAGTTTGACGCCATACCATCCTCAGGCCAATGGACAAGTCAATGAAGTAAACAAAGTGCTGGTTACTATGCTTCAGCGTACCATTGGAATGCACAAGTTCAACTGGCATTTCATGTTGTTTTCTGCTTTATGGGCCTATCGTACCTTGGTTAAGGATGTGACCGGATTCACACCATTTCAACTTGTTTATGGTCTGGAAGCTACCCTTCTGATTGAATGAGAAATCCCCTCTCTCAAATTAGCTATCGAATTATTGCCGAACACTACTCCAGTGGAAGAACGCCTTCTTTATCTAGAACAACTTGACGAGACTCGCCAACTTGCTTCATTAGTCATTGAAGCACAAAAGAAAAGAGTCAAAACCCAATTCGATCAGGCAGTCAACCCACGTTCTTTCATGGAGGGAGATCTAGTCCTGCTATATGACCAAGCTAATGATAAGCTGGGGGCAAGCAAATTTGAACCCATGTGGCATGGGCCCTATATTGTAAAACATGTTTTGCAAAAAGGGGCATATGTGTTAATTGATTACAAAGGAAACCCTTTAGATAAGCCCTAGAATAGGCTTTATCTCAAGAAATATTACGCATGTGTCTTTCATGCATCTCTGTGTACATACGTGTGTTTTTCATTTTGTACATGTTTGGCTTGGTGTGCAAGCGTGCATCACTTATTGTGTCCTTTTTTCCTCTTATGCAGATGTCTGTCAGACCTTATGTCGGTTTCGTTGATGGTGCATGTTGCAGTACTCAGAATCTTTCCTATGCGGCATGGGTTATCTATGATCCTCATGGTGAATTGGTAGATCTTCAAGGTGTTTGTCTAGGATGTACTACAAACAATGTCGTTGAATATAGTGCGTCATTGAATTACTGACTAAGGCTCTTGCCCTAAATATTTGCACATTGATCCTAAATCTAGATTCACAACTTGTGGTTCTTCAACTCAACGAGCATTATTTCATCAGAAACCGTCAGATTTTAAGGTTGTATTTATGTGTTCACTTACTAGAAAGGAATTTTGATTACATTACATATCACTGTATTCCTAGAAGACTAAATACATTAACTGATGCATTTGGAAAATCATGTATTAGATTGACATTTGTGACATTTGTTAAAAATAAGACATCCAAGACATAATAAGTTGAGATAGCAAACATAGGTATATATATATATATATATATATATATATATATATATATATATAATATATATATATATATATATATATTATATATTATATATATATATATATATATATATATATATATCTAATGTGTTGCACATCGTAGTGCTCAAAACATATATGTTCGGGTTACATCGCGAGACAACATGTCTCTCAAAATTGCAGAAATTAAACCTAGGAGTCTAATCTGCATGGTGATGATCTCTATAGCACATGACTGCTCGGACGACACATATGAGTAGTTGATGAATCCTGCCTGACACCCCTGTTGTGTGTCGTTGGTACTGTTGAGGGACATCCTCAAATCTCAGATAATCTGGGATTCCCTTCGTCAAACCCTCCAGGTCGCGAGCTATCTCTTCCTCTACATCTCCACTAGGGGTAGGGATCTTGAACTCCCGCTCAACTCTTCGAGCAATTAGAGACAAACCCATAGGCCTTTTCGACCCAATAACGGCAAAATTGAAATATAATAATCAGAACATATATAAAAAATGATAAAAATTACAAAACTCTTTAAAAAACAAATCAACAAATGAGTTCATTACCTATGTCATCCCAGTGTTCCCTAGGGGGAAGTACTCAATCTGGATCATCCTTGAAGTCTATCCCAGCATATGGCCAGTCCTCGACAATGACTAGCTGTCGATCCAGTGATTGGAAAAACTCGGGTCTCCATGACATATGTTGACCCTCACCTCCTCGGGGCATCAACATCGCCCATCGAGTCATCTGTGGCTCCCACGGAGGTGTCCATGCTACAACTGCTTCCTGTCTCTGGAAGATAGGAAGGTGCTCAAGGATGAATGATACGAGGATAGACCCATACCCAAATTGTTTGATGCCCCCTCGCTGACACTTTGTTAATTTCTGTTTTAAGTTATCTGCTATGGCCTCATCCTAGTTAAAAACGGTGGAATTCAAATAGTTGGCTGCCAGCTAGAGTTGGATTTTGGTGGCCTCATGTGGGGCCTATGAGCCAGCTGCTCTAGTGATGGTAGAGATGAGATCTCGAAGAGATAAATCCCTAATGGTTACAATATTGAGTTTTTTGGAAGAATCACCGCACCTCTATGGAATCTGTAATTTCCACCCTGGGGATCCTAGTTACTAGTTTGAAAAGTTTACCAACACCTGTGGGTTTTGGTGTAATGAAAAACTTCTTCATGGTATTAGAGCCTGGACCCAGGTTTGATTCCCTCGAGTTGCTCTGATACCAGAATGTTTGGTTGTGTTATATTCTTTCCATGACTAACCCACGTAGTGAACTAGGGGGCGTCGATTGCGCAGCGGAGGGGTCACAGGGGGGTTTGAGGGGGGCAGGTAAATTTTTTTTTGACCCTATATTAGGTTAGGTGAACCTACCTATGATTTTCGGTCCATGGTTTTGGACGCGATGGTTTTCGGTCCATGGTATTGGATGCTTCAGAATGTATAAATATGTATTGTAATGTTGAAAGGAATATAATTAAAAATCAAGCTGGTAGTCCTGGTTTTGGGATCCAGGGGAAAATCTCTGTGTATATGTGTTTTATGTGTTATTCTCTCGTATCGTTTATTTTCTGTGTTTTAGAATTCATATGTAGGTAATTTATATACAGGGTTAAAACCTACATTTGGTATCAGAGCTATTTTGACTTCAAGGGGATGCCTTTGTTGCTAAGGGGTTTTTCTCGTGCTTGTGGTAGACCCTGTTCAGTGGGAGATCTGCGAGATCGATTCTGGTGCTGAAAGAAGATGGTTAGTAGTGGAAAGATAGAGATCGAGAAATTTAATGGTTAGAGTTTTGAGTTGTGGAAACTCAAGATGGAGGATCTGTTGGTGGATACAAATCAGTGGATTGCGGTAGATCCGGGTACTAAACCAACAGGACTTTCCGATGAAGAATGGAAGAAGTTGGATTAGAAGGCAAAGAGCACAATACGATTATGTGTCTCAGATTCAGTATTGCTTAATGTATTAGGGGAGGCTACGATGAAGGATTTGTGGGACAGGTTAGGGACTTTATACCAATCTAAGTCTCTGGTGAATAAACTGTTCCTACAGAAAACGCTGTATAACTTGAGGATGAAAGATGGAGACTTGGTGACAGAGCATCTAAACGCATTTAATATTGTGGTAAGTTAGTCAGCATCTGTTGATATTAAAATTTCAGATGAAGATAAGTGCAACAGTTTGTGTTCTCTACCAGATTCGTGGAATAGTCTGGTTATTGCAATAGGTAGCAATGCAACTGCCTTGTAGTTTGATGAAATAGTCTCAGCCTTGTTGACGGAGGAAATGAGATGGAAAAATATGGAGAGCCAGAATGGTGATGCCTTTTCTGTACGAGGATGGTCCCAAAACAGAAACAAAAATAAGTCATCGAGTGGGAGATCTGTATCTAGAGGGAGATCTAAATCTCCAGGAAAACCTGTAAAGGTGGTGTGCTGGAAATGCGGAAAGGAAGGGCACTACAAAAGGGACTGTAAATCTAAAGCTCCTGACAAAGGAAAGGGATATGATGATGCTCCTTCTATAGAGGTGAAAACCACCTCAGATGAAAGGGGGGATGTGTACTTGGCTTCTTCAAGTACACATGTAGATCATGAGACATGGTTGATTGACTCAGGTGCATCCTTTCACATCACTCCCCATAGAGAGTGGTTCTGTGAGTATGAGAAATATGATGGTTGTGATGTCTTCTTATGCGATGATAGGAAGGCTAGAATCATTAGTCGCGAAAAAGTAAAGTTGAATTTGCAAGGTGGAAGGCTTCGAACACTTCCGGGTGTTCTGCATATTCCTGCATTGGCCAGAAATCTGATTTTGGTAAGCAAGTTGGATGATGCAGGTGTAAAAACAGTGTTCGAGAAGGATACCTGCAAGATGGTTTGGGAAGCACTAGTATTGATGCGGGGTGTTCGGATTGGAACTCTGTACAAGCTGCAAGGTAGCACTATTATTGATGGGTGCAACAGTTCTGTGGTTCCTGAAAGTGGAGTAGAAGATCTAGTGGTCTCTGGAGAGCAGACCATGCTATGGTATCAAAGGCTTGGACATATTGGAGAGAAGGGCCTTCGAATTCTTCATGGTAAAGGTATGGTAGAAGGTATGAGTAATAGCTCTCTGGATTTTGATTTCTGTGAAAATTGTGTATATGGGAAGCAGAATCGGGTGAGTTTCCCCTCTAGTAGTAAGAGGAAAAACAGATATTAGAACTTGTGCACAGTGATGTGTTTGGACCAGTGAAGGTTCCATCACTGGGTAAGTCTGTGTACTATGTATCATTTATAGATGACTTCTCAAGGAATACATGGATATATTTCCTTAAGAAGAATCTGAAGTCTTTGACAGGTTTAAAGAATTTAAGGCTCTGGTGGAAAATCACAGAGAGAAGAAGATAAAGGTGCTGAGGACAGATAATGGTGGAGAGTTTTGTAGTAAGGAATTTGAAGAATTCTATAAGAAGTGTGGTATAGCACGATGGAAGACTACTCCATATACACCTCAACAAAATGGAGTTGTAGAAAGAATGAAAAAGACATTGATGGAAAGGGCAAGAAGCATGCTTAGTGGTGCTAGGTTAGGACAAGAATTTTAGGCAGAGGTTGTGGATACTACATGTTACCTGGTCAACATGTCACCTTCATCAGCGTTGGAGGATAAGACTCCACAAGAGGTATGGACTAGTAAGAAAACCTTTCTTTCACATCTGAGGGTATTTGGATGTGATGCATATGTACATGTTCCAAAGGAGAAATGAACCAAGCTAGATAGTAAATCTGAAAAGTGCATCTTTATTGGGTATAAGGATGGTTTAAAGGGTTATAAGCTTTGGAACCCAGCAACAAGGAAGGTTGTGTACAACTGAGATGTGGTGTTCAGAGAGGTGAAAGATGTTATTATTCATGAAGTCCAACCAAAGGAACCTGAGAAGATAGAGTTTGAGCTAAAGGAGGAAGAATCAGACTCTACAACAGAGGAGGAATCAATAGATGAAGAGCCACAAACTCAGGGTGTGAGAAGATCAATTCAAGAAAGAAGGCAGCCAGAAAGGTATAGTCCATCTACTTTCTATTCAAATTTTGCTTTATCTATTATTGATGATGATCCCAGAACTGTGAAGGAAGCAATAGATTGAGAGGATGGAAAACTCTGGAAAGAGGCCATGGTTGTTGAAATGACATCTTTGCACAAAAATGAGGTTTGGGATCTGGTGGAGTTGCCAGCTAGAAGGAAGCCCATTGGCAACAAATGGGTGTTCAAGAAGAAGACAAATGCAGAATGAAAGGTGGAGAAATACAAATCTCGGTTGATAGCAAAAGGTTATTCCCAGGTGCTGGGAATTGATTTTGGTGATATCTTTTCTCTTGTTGCCAAGGTAACTTCTATTAGATTACTTTTATCTATTGATGCCGCTTTTGATTTTGAGGTAAAATAGATGGATGTGAAGACAACATTTCTTCATGGGGATCTGGAAGAGGAGATTAACATGAAGCAACCTGAAGGCTTTGTGGTGAAGGGTAAGAAAGAACTGGTATGCAAGTTAAGGAAGTCTCTGTATGGGTTAAAACAGTCACTAAGGATATGGTATCATAAATTTGATACATTTATACGGGGACTTGGATTCACCAGAAGCAAAGCAAATCACTTTGTCTTTTAAATTAATTGGTGACCGTGTTATTTAACTGGTCTTGTATGTGGATGATATGTTGCTGGTTGGAAATGACAAAGAAATTATCCAGGATTTGAAGACCCAATTGTCCTCCAAATTCGACATGAGAGATCTTGGTGTTGCAAACTATATTTTGGGCATGGAAATTAAAAGAGATTGAGCAAAGAGGAATCTCTGGTTAAACCAGAGGAAGTATGTCGAGACAATACTGCAGAGGTTTAATATGTAGTATAGTAAACCGATGAAGGTTCCTATTCCTGTAGGTGCAAAGTTATCTGCTGAACAATGCCCCAAGACACAAGAAGAGGAAGAGGATATTTCTTGTGTTCCATATGCAAGTGTTGTCAGTAGCTTGATGTATGCAATGGTCTCTACTAGACTAGACATTGCACATGCAGTGGGATTATTGAGCAGGTTTATGTCAAAACCAGGGAAGGAACATTGGACAATAGTGAAGCGGGTTTTCAGGTATTTGCGTGGCACTAGTGATTATGATTTGTGCTACCAAGGAAGACCAGGATTGGACAGAGTTTTGGATATCCGTGGCTTTGTTGATGCAGACCGGGCTGGAGATTTGGATCAGAGAAGATCTACAAGTGGGTATGTGTTTAACCTATTTGGAGGTGCAGTTAGTTGGATGAGTAAGAAACAATCTATAGTGGCACTATCAACTACAGAGGCAGAATACATGGTAGCCACTCATGCAAGCAAGGAAGCAGTTTGGTTGCAGAGATTGTGTTCAAGTATGGGGTTAGTATATGGAGCTATAAGGATAGACTGTGATAGCCAAAGTGCAATTTTCTTGGCAAAGAACCCTGCTTATCATTCAAAGACAAAGCACATTAATGTTCAGTATCACTTTGTGAGGGATATGATAGAAGACAAAAAGGTGTTGCTGGTAAAGGTGGACACTTTGAAGAATACTACGGATGCATTGAAAAAATCTGTGAGCTGTGAGAAGTTCTCCTGGTGTAGAGAAACAATGGGTGTTTCAGGGCTGAAAAATGACTAAGCTCTCCTATGGCCCCCTGTGGAAAGGAAAAAACAAGTGCGAGAATGTTGGGTTGTATTATATTCTTTCCACAACTAACCACGTAGTGAACCAGAGGGCGAAGTCCCCCCTTTGTTGCGTCGATTGCGTAGTGCGGGGTTCACAGGGGGAGCAAGCAGACCCCTACAATGCCCTGGGAATTTTTTTTTTTGACCCTATATTAGGTTGGGCGAACCTACCTATGGTTTTCGGTCCATGGTTTTTGATGCGATGGTTTTCAGTCCATGGTATTGGATGCTTCGACATGTATAAATATGTATTGTAACATTGAAAGGAATATAACGAAAAATGAAGCTGGTAGTCCCGATTTTGGGATCCAGGGGAAAATCTTTGTGTATATGTGTTTTATGTGTTAGTCTCTCGAATTGTTTATTTTCTATGTTTTAGAATTCGTATGCAGGTAATTTTTGTACGAGGTTAAAGCCTACAGATTTTTCCACCTTTATCTAACTTATCCACCTTTGGACACAATCTTCCGATGACCATGTCCATAGTTTCTCAGATGATACGAGTCCCACTCATACGGGGCCTTTCCCCCCTCCGTGACAACCCTGTCAGGAAGTAAATGTCTGCTGCATCAATTTCCAGTTCTTGCCCTCGGATGTTGAATTTACCCTCATTCGGATCCCATGCTCCAACCAGATATTGGAGTAGGTCCGGCTGTGCCCTTAGACAGGGCACCATGAAGAATTTTAAAAGCCCACAATTCTGGAGCACGTCCAGGTAGTTTTGATCCCCCATGGCCAATTCATCATCACTGTTGTGCTCCTGTTCCTTCCACTCAATCACCATGGTTCCTTCCTGCATACACACATAGACAATCATTAGTATTCCATTGGTAAATTAAATCCCATTAAATTGTTTAGCTTTTGAGAAATTTTGAGTATCAGTGCTAATCGCGCCTGTTTTTCTAACAGGTGCGCTGAGTCAAAATCTATCATTCAGAAAATTTGGGATCTTCGTGACTTTTCAATGTACAGTTGCGATGACCCAGTTTTCTCCTCGTGGAAAATTTTGGGTCATCGCAGTCCCGAGCTGGAAACTCGCGACGACTGCCGCGAATATGATTTCCCTAAAATCTGCCTAAATGGCAACTCATGCCATAAAAAAATGCATCATAATTTACTTAAAAATGCAGGGAATCATGTAGTGCCTACCTGAATTGGACAGATTTGTTGACAAGTTGTTGATCTTCCTCCAGTCGACCATTGAAATTCCGAATGCGTAAGGGTAAATTTTTTCACTCTAAGGTAAAACAGTGAAAAGTAATTTGATTTTTACTTCATGCCTCTTTTTATAAACTTTTTGGTAACATTAGGGTTTGCAAATTAGGGTTTTTATCTATTTTTGAATAATTCATGCATTTTTATATCAAAAATGGATCTTACACTTCTTTTTGTGCAGCAACAGGTTTCCGTGAACCTTGGTAATGGACTTGCGAGTTATATTTTATACTTTTGCGGACTTGGTGAAAACACGAAAAAGTCCCGTTTGGAGTCACTTTAAGCTCTTTTCCGACTCTCGAAACATGAAAAGATCGCTGAACTCTTATCATTTTGAACTCGTGAAAGGCTGTGAAGCATCATCTACCCAGTATAAGTTTACCCCTTTTACGGGTTGGGATAGATTACTTATGAGAAAGGTATACGTTGATCTATCATGGTCAATAGGTTCCCTTGGATATTGTTTTCTACCTTTTTGGGTTCGAGGGACAAATTTACGAAAAGGGACCTTTCGAATTTTCTTTTCCATGTCTTTTTCAAACTCTATAAATGTGAAAAGGACTTTGAGTTTTACCTATGTCGAACTCGTTAAACCCTGACGACATTAGACTTGTCACCATGATGAGACCGAGCTTCTCCTTCCTAGGGCTTGTTAAAAATCACTAGGTCGGATTCGTCCGAAGGATGAACTTACATTACAAGCATATGCTATCCCCTTCAAGCTTGTGTTTCAAAAATAATTGGGGTACTCGCCAGAAATGGTGGGGGAAAATTTGGAAACATTCTATTGGTTATTACGACAACCTATTGCTCTTGGAAATTGACACTCTTTTTGCTTCGTGTCGGGTTGGGATATCCTCATTCTGTCATTGTCCTTCCGAACTTTGGGTCATTCATTTTACCTCATTCCATCTAATCCTTGCTACATCATCGTGACTTTTGATTCCTTGGTACCAAAATGCTGCCACATTTCGGAGTCGTGTCGCTGATATGTTTAAGAGCTTAATCCTTTTCCAATTTGTATCCTTGCACACCTTCCTATGATTCTCTATCTCATCTACCTCATCTTGTTCCTTTGTCTGGCGTCGATGATGTGGGAAACATTATGGCCCTCCTTCGACTGGTCGCTTCCTGTCGACTTCAGCTCATTATCCAAGAAGTTGACCTAGAGACTCCTTTCTGGTACCTTGGAGCTTGGATGCCTCAATAGAAAGTTCTTCGCATTCGATGATAGGCTTCCATCATTGGTCTTTGATCGAGTGATTCAACGGGTGTTCGACTTCAGATCATTCTTCACACTTTGTGGATTGTACTGACAGTACCTTGAGAACCATTGACATTAATGGTGGTTTCTCTCGTGCTTGTTAATGGTTTATGTCATTGGCTGGTCGTCATGTGACTTTCTAGTATACTTGACTTCAACACATCTATTGGCATATTAGAATTTGTACCATAATTGGGTTGGGATTCAAGACCTTGGGCTCAGATTACACAAGTCTAGGTTGCATGGATTGATTCATACATGACTCTTTTGATTGGATGGCTGAGACCATACCTGAGTCTTTTTGTGGTCTTTTTGATTGGATGGTTGTATCCATGCCACATACCATTTATGTTTATCTTCTGGATGGCTGCGTCTATGCCTTATATACGTATATTTCCTTTCACTATGTACTCATGTACCAAAGATATCAGTTGTACTTGTGTTTGTAGGTTCTCCACGATGATGTTCTGTTTTGGTTATGGATTTGTAACGAATTTCACCCCTCGCACTCTCTCGACCTTCATGCTTTAGGGGGCATCTGTTACATAGTAATTTGTCATCGACCCCACATTCACTGATTCCATACAATGCCAGTCTGTGTTGCTGACATCTGTTCTGTGTCATGTTGCCAATTATATGTCAATACCTTCCTTGTGATCTCAAGAATAATGTCTCAATTCATTATCCCTGAAGCAGACCCCTTTTTGCTTAAGTTTCTGGGTCATCGCAGGTCAGCAATTATCCTACTCACCACAATGGTCAAGTTTACACTAGCCCTAGCAAAGTCGGTGCTCTGTCCCTATGTTGTACTCACGCTGAGCTACTTTTGGCAAGTTTTTTCAACAACTCGTCGAAGTGTCGACTTGAAACTGCTTCATGGGTAGTCCCAGGGCTAGTTGTTGGGTCGGATGAGCTCGCCTTTCTCCTTTGGGATAGTTGTTCCATCTTTTGTGCAACCTCCCTAAGAGATAAGCTCTTCCTCCCATCTCTTATGGAATCTCTCCCTCCTATAAATGTCTCCTCCATGAATGAGATCAGCTAGCTTGGTAGAGCTTGGATGTAGCTTCAAGAATCTAAGAGAGGAGTAGAGGTAAAGACTTTTATTTGAGTGTGGGAGTAGGATCATATGTAATTTGGCTTGAAATATGTTGGAGTAGAGTTGGTTTGAGAGCTTTCTAGCATCAATATTTTGGATGAGAGAGTCATTTGTTCCCTTGGGAGATGGTTCATAAGTAAATGCTTACAAAGACATGCTGACAGGACCCTTAGAGGAGACTTACGGCGTCAAGGTTTGGTTGTAAGTTTTACTTTGATTTACATTAATACAAACCAACAACTTGTTTCCTATATCGCATGTTAAATTGTATGTTGATAGCTTAAGGTTCTTTGACTCTTCGAGTAGATTGTTTGATTGTGCTCTATTGCATTCGTGGTGTTTCTCTACATGTTGTTTTTAGGAGAAAGTGGTTAGAAGAACAAGAGCTGGAGAAACATGACAAGGACTTCATGGAACGTTGCTCTAAAGGTAGGCCTTCATAACACTAACTTTCTAAGGAAATTTTCTTTGGTATTGTCTTTGCAGTGACTAGACCCGCTCTATGGCTAGAGGGGTTGCCTCTGTCCATAGAGGGAACTTTGCCTGTGTCACACAACCCTATAGCCATGACTTTCTTGAACTAGTGGGAATTCCCTGTAGATATGCCCAAATTCATGACAACGGTGACAACAAAGGGGTACTCCCTCATAATCCAATTTATGATTATGTGTATAACCCTTATACTACAGAATGATATTTTCCACCAAACCCTCCTTGGTATCCAATGAGACAAGCACACAAGCACAAGTCATGATACCAGTCTACAAAAATTATTTATCATAGTCTAGAAACTTTCCAAGATTGTCACCTATCCATCTAAATATATCCTCATTCTAGAGATGCATATGGAGACTTGACATTCTGAGCCAAATGGGTACAACCCCCAATTTCTCCCTCTTCAGGTCAGAGAGAGGCGACCATCACTTAAAGTGTATGGGAGCTTGCTCAATATACCAATGGTTAGCAATTACCCAACATAGTTGCTGTGGGTTATCAAATTTAAGTGCAAACCACCCTCGTGACGAGACACGAATCTCCAACAGTGCTTTAAGTTCCTTAGTTCATTTTTCCTAAAACCCACTTTCTCAAACAAGCAACCATATATTGTCATCCTCTAACCCTACCCACCAATATTCTTTCAACGGTATCCATTATTTCATCAAATCTAAGACTGTCCCCAAAAGTCAGTGCTCTATCCCTTTCTTTTACTTTGGTGCTTTTGATGTTCTTATTCTTCTTCTTATTCACTCCCTCATCTAGATTTTCATCGTCCTGCTGGTTTTGAGCCCCAAAATTATCATCGTCAATAGGAGGTCCGCAAAGCTGTGAGGAATGTCCCTACAACAATTCAGATGCCACCATAGCTTCTTTCTGGAAACCTGACATCGAATGTCCTAGAAGGAAACCACTGACTTCTCTTGAAGACCCACATTCCTGCACATGGAACCCTAAGCTTCCATCATCAAAGGGGTGTCATCCGCTATAGATAATCAAGGGTATAGATGTGTTGATACCTTCCCCTTCCGATATCCCTTCGCTAAGTGGATGTACAAAACATTCCTCAACAAAATTTAGAGCCTCCAACAATATCCCTACCTCAGTGATCTTCGGACCCAGAGAGGGTTTCCATCCTCTGATTTTCGACAGAGAACCCCAAAACCCTAGCGAATCATGATATTGGAGTTCCACCGCCTTTGTTCCCAAGTTTTGGAAAAATGGTGAGAAACCCACAGTCGGTAAAAGAAGGAGAATCTCTTGCCACCGATGTGCTAGCTATGACAAGGGTTACTGGCTTAGAGTGTTGAGGTGGAGGAACTAACCAAATAAGGATTTCCTCAAATAGGTCTTTAGAGTAATCAACATCATCAATCTCCATGTTGCGAATCTCTAAATATCTGGAAACTATGATGCCGACACCACCCCTGCAGGAAATGTTAACAGCTTCTGGCACAACCCTTACGGTATACTAGACCGTCATGATAGCAATGGGCTAGAAAATTATGTGCCATTTTGACTTTATTGTGCCCCCTCATGTCTTCAAACTATAGGACAAAACCCTATCTGTGCCCTCTTCCCTGCGGTGTGCGAAGGAGTGTGAAAAGAAACCATAGAGCCATTCCTCTTGGTATAAATTATTATTCAATGTATACCCTATCACTTTTCAACTTATCTTCATGGCAGCTTGAACTTCGTTGGATCTCATTGATCAAAAAATATGTTGGAGATTGGCATTAAAGATGAAGTGGTCTCTTGGAAAATTGTGTTATGAGCGTTAAACACCATAGTAGCTTGTTACTTGTCTTTTTTAAAGCATTATCTGGAATTTTGAAGTGGTTTGAATTATTTTAAACCATTTTCTAAAACAAAAGTTTACATTTACTATTTTGCAAAAACAAAATTTTGTTTGTAAATAATTTTTAAAATAAAAAATATTAATAATTTTTTTTAAAAATCTTTAATTTTATTAAAAAATATTTATAAAAAAATTAAATTTAAAAAGAAAAGTATTTATATAATTGTATAAATAATTAATATAAATTTATTTTAATTTAAAATAAATAATATAAATTTATTTTATTTTTTTCTTGCTTATTAAATTTTTTATTACCTCAAAATAACTTCCATACAAAATCAAATTTTATTGTTAGCCCTGAACACTATTGTGGTCCACCACAAGGAAAACCAAGCCCATTGACAATGATATTTACTGTTTATTATCGAAATCCATCCTATAATATAGTTGGTTTGCATCCAAGTTTTTGACATGCACTAGGACAGATATACAAAATATCGATTGTGAGTGATCATTGGCTATACATTTTCCAAAAGAAACTAATTTAGTGAAACTAAAAAACATAAGCTAAAAGGTTGGGCTAACATCAATTATCATAGGAGGTGACTATAGTCGGATCCTCGACGCTTGTTCCTACTGGAGTTGGAGGCTTGAGGTTGCATTGTAGATGACCTTATATGTGAGCTAAGTGAACATCAAGGATGACTAAGCATGAGCAATGGTGATGTTGGGGTCGTTGGATTTCATTCATGCATGCTATAATTTCATTGTGATCCTCGTACTTCTCTTTGAGGACCCTACCCAAGAACATACTCATTTTCCAATGGAGGGTGATGGAATTGAGATATTGGCTCTGTCTTCCCTCGGTATGTCCAAGGTCTAGAACCCAACTAGAAGCTTCAGTTTGGATTTTAGAATCAGAGTAGGCTTGGAAACCACTTGTGGTTAAGGTTTCTAACTGATGGACTTCCTCTTGGATTTTTGGAGGAGTGGAGGAATGGAAGATAGTTGCAAATGTCTGGGATTGAGCTCGAGGTCTTCCTTGAGGGCCTCAACCTATGGAAGCCTGTCAAGAGTGCATATCCTGATAGGGCATAACACTCAAAGGAAAGATAGGTGCATTGAAGGACACCTTCCAATAAAAGTGCAGCCTAGTGAGACAATTTGAAAGGAACCAAGACGAAGTCAGAAAAAACTTATAACTGAGCTTCCAGATGGGCTTGGGAATGGAATTAACTAGTAGTGACAAAGGGGGCATACAAAGAATAGATCTCATGGGGTCAAATAACCATAAATCCTTAGGCATACTGATTAAGTTCCAAACCATAAGATGTCCTGTAAATAATAAACCATATTCCACCACACAAATACAAACAAATTGAGAATTCTTTGAAGACTTGACATAGACAAATTTACCCCATGATTTTCAGCCCACTGGGCATTCATGTGTTGTTGATTAAACATGATTTTGTTCTAACCACCTCTTGCACTGGCTCTAACACCTGCTACAACCACTTCCAAAGTCCTAGGATTTGCTACCTCTGCAACTATCTCTTGGTTCCAAGTTTGAATTGGCAATGTAGGGAGTGTATAATGAACACACAATGAACACCAACCTTTGGGGGCCGAAGAAATCCATGTGCTAGAGCCTCCACGAAGCCAACATCATGGGGGGAATATCCCACCTGCAACTAGGAAACAACATTGGGACTGCATAATAGCATGATGCTGCAACAAACGACCCATGAGCTCCTGACATGAATGAGGGTTTTCATATTAATGTAAAGGGATGTGAAGATGATTTACATGTGTTGTTGCATGAGGTGAGATAACCATGCCACCCCCTCTCTTAAATGCGATGGGAGGTGGTGGGATTCTACCCCATCCTTTGGCATTGTTTCTAACACCCTGATCAAGAATAAATTTGTTTTGATTTTAAAAATATATATATATATATTTTTTAATTATTAAATTTTAAACCAATCATAATTTTTAAAATAACTATGTTTAATTATTTTATATATATATATATATATATATATATATATATATATATATAGATATATATATAATTTCAATATTTTATATGGAAAAAGATATTTTTGTTTTCTCCTTATCATGCTTACTTTTAATGCAATAATTTTAATATTATATATTTATTAAAAAGTTAATCACAATGGATATCACATATAGTAGGGCAACCATATAAATTGAATAAATAGTAAACATTCAAAGGTGTTAATGAGTGATTGCGTAAGAGGCTCATTCTACACCTAGTATGAGGTTGATAAGTGATTCCTTATGTGTCCAATTTAGAGTTGACATATATCCTTTAAAAAAAGATTTTCTAAATAAAAGAACAATGTAAGCTATAAGGAAAACATAAATGATTATACATATTTGGTTAGTTTTAATTAAAAGCATTATAGAACATCAATAATCTCATTCTACACCTAGTATGAGGTTGATATGTGATTCGTATGTGCTCAATCTCGAGTTGACATGTATCCGTTAAAAAAAATTCTAAATAAAAAAACAATGTAAGCTATAATGAAAACATAAATGATTATACATATTTGGTTAGTTTTAATTAAAAGCATTGTAAAACATCAATAATCATATTCTCATCGTACTCACATTAATTGTTATTATTACAATCTAGTACGAAAGAGATGTGGTAAAACTATTTCCCTTTCACTCTTCGAGTTATAAATAAAATATTTCAATGTATATGTTAAATAATATAATTTTATATCAACTTTATAAAAATAAAAGTAAAAAAAAAAAAGAAACAAAAAATCTTCTATTTTCTCCGAGGGAGAGAGAGGATGTATGTGTTATATTCTAAATTATTATTGGTTATTTTATAACCAGAATTAGTATGTATATATATATATATATATATATATATATATTATATATATATAAAAAGAACATGTAGCAAGATTTTTAAGTATGTAGATTTACTATGATTTAAGTATGGAGACTCTTAACTTGTAAATAGGTTGTGTTACAATATTATGAGCCAATACCATGACTTGTCAATACCACGTGCAAAAAAATGATACTTATTTCATATGACACTTGTTCATATCACCATTGTTTTAATTAATCAATTTAATTAAAAGGGAAGAAAGGACACAATTACTTTTGAGATAAATATCAACCTTTGATTTGTAACTATTATTTAAAATATTTTATAATACTCTATGGAGATTCAATCCCTACCATCCACTTAATAATTATTGATTAAATTAAAATTCGAGAATCCTGTTCTAAAATAAACATGGTATACCATATTTTGATATTATGTGTGTTACATAATATTGTACATAAGAACGTGAAAGAAAGTTATATTATGATATTGATGTATAAAATATATATTTTTAGGCCGAGAGCTACTCTATAATCTAACACGAGAAAAATGTTTTTTCTTTAAAATAATGACACATAATTTTATTCATCAATTTTTTTTTACAAAACATTCCTGAAAATATTCCCATGAATAATACATACAATTTAAAAAAAATAACCCCAAAAACAACAAACCCCAACCCCAACCACAAAAATGTGCAAAAAAAAAATAAAATAAAATAAAACCTCGATCCCAAAACTTGCATCTAATAATTACAAAATAGGTTTTCAAACCCAATAAAAAAAAACCAATGACACACAGAGCCTAAAGGTAACAGTGATGGCATCCATAAAACGACGACGTGAGAAACTCCAACAAGGTTAAACACGGCAGCATTGAGTGAAGAGGGGGCATGCATCAGGGGCAAGGGCGGATATGGTTCGCCCATTTGTCCCTCAAACCCTCTCTATACCCTAGGGAAATGTTTTCTAAAAATAGTAAAATAAATATTTATATTAATAAATTAAAAATGATAATAATTAAAAAAATATTTTATTCATAAATAAAATAATTCAATTTCTATTTGATAAAAGTAGACCAAAATATAATATTTATATGATATGCAATTCATTCTATATTTATCTGTAATATTTAAACAAAAATATATTCATAAAAAAAATTAAGTAAAATTTTATGTGTATCTGTAAAGTAAGTATTTAAACGATTTTAAATGTAGGATTAAAAAAAGAAGTTAAAAGTGATATTGGGGATGAGTACAAACATTTAAATGTTGGCTCAATTAATAATACAAAGTTAAAGCAATAAAAATAATAAAATTCAATTTGTTATATTTTGATTTAGTTATTAACTTGTGAATAGGCTTTGTTAAAATACTAGCCTAGATCCATCTTAACACCGGATCTATCAAGCTCTGAGATGGATCAAATTTCTCGAGGTGCAAATCTAAATACTAGCCTAGATCCATCTTAACACCGGATCTATCAAGCCTTGAGAGGGATCAAATCTCTCGAGGTGCAAACCTATTTTTTGAGTGCAAAACTTGAGGAAAGGTTTGCACCTTCAGAGATTTGATCCTGGATCCAGTGTTAAGATGGATCTAGGCTGGTTTCAGAAAATTTGTTGAACATCTAATTATTTTGATCATTTTAAATATGCTAAATATGTCTAAGATTATTTTGGTTGATTTAATTTAAAATTTACTTGGTTACCTCAGTTTGTCCAGATGAGAGAGACTTTTAGTAACTTGAATGATGAAATACAAAATTTGAATGCAAAGTGTCAATGTAAAAATTTTGATAGATAGAAAATGTGAATACTAAGAATATAGACAATTACAAATCATTGCAATCAATCTGAAAGTATTTTCTTCTACTATTTCTATTGTCACCCCTATTAGTTTTTCCATTTTATTATATCGATCATATGAAAAGAGTAGTTGGAATCATAGACCATTCAAATATTTCACTCGAGCCACTGTAGTAAACAACATAACTTGTCTTTGTTTCTCTCCAATATTAATAGTAGTTTTCTCCAAAGTCAACCATTTTGACTTATGGAGTGTTTAACCCCAAATAATTTTCAATGGTATTTATTTTCTATAACTTCCTTTGAATGCAAAGTAATTAACAATGTTGAATGATGGAAAATGAGAATAATAAGAATGTATCCAATTATAAATAGTTTATAGTTTCAAGAAGAAAACATTTGGAGTAAGCAAACATTTTATTTAGGATGAAAAATTCAATTATTGTATTTATGGTCGAATATTTTTTGTGTTACATTGAGAGAGAGAGAGTGTGTGTGTGTTTTGGGGGTGAGAAGGAGAGACAAGGGGCGATAGAGATATAGATGGGGGGAGGGGAGAGGGCAAGAGGGAATAAGAGTGAGGAAAAGATAGGGAGGGAGGAAGAGAGATATATATATGGAGAGAGAAATGTTAGAGAGAGAGAGAAGGGGAAGAGAGAGAGAGGGAGGAAGAGAGAGAGAGATAGATATAGAGAGAGAGTGTGTATGTTTAGGGGCTGAGATAGAGAGATAGATGAGAGACAATGGGAGATAGAGATATAGATGGAGGAGGTAGAGATGTGCTTACACTGAAATCAATACACACTATTAATCTAATTACTTTGAAATTAATGTACATCATACGTCTTGTTGCATCAAATCAGAAATCAACATCTACACTAAAATCAATGCATCTAGTGCAAACAATCCAATAGGATTAGAAATCGACATCTATACTGAAATCAATGCATCTAGTGCAAGAAATCAAATAGGATTAGAAATCAATATCTACACTGAAACCAATGCATCTAATTCAAGCAATCAAATATGGGTAGAAATCAACATCTATGTTGAAATCAATGCATCTAGTGCAAGTGATTAAATAGCATTAGAAATCAATATCTACACTGAAACCAATGCATCCTGTATAAGGAGTCAAATAGGAGTAGAAATCACTATATACACTAAAACCAATGCATCTAATGAAAGTAGTAAAAAATGAGTAGAAATCAACATCTACGCTGAAATCAATGCATCTAGTGTAAGGTATTAAATATGATTAGAAATCGACATCTACACTGAAATCAATGCATCTATTGCAAACAATCAAATAGGATTAAAAATCAATATCTACACAGAAACCAATCCATCATGTGCAAGGAATCAAATAGAAGTAGAAATCAACATTGACATTGAAATCAATGCATCTAGTGTAAGGTATTAAATAGAATTATAAATTGACATCTACATTGAAATCAATGCATATAGTGCATGTGATCAAATAGGATTAGAAATCAACAACTACAATGAAATCAATACACCTATTTTAATGAAAATCTAAAATATTCATGACTTTCTAGATCTAACTTCTATGTCTGTATTTGTCTCTGTGAGACTCTTTCTTCTTCCCTCTCTCTCTACCTTTGATTTTGTGTCTATGTACCTCCCCCTCTCCTTCTCTCTCTTCCCCTCCCTCTCTCCTCGTCTCACTCTATCTGCCTCTCCCTAACTTTCTCTATCTTTCTCTTCTTTCCTCTCTCCCCGTGCCATCTATATTTATACCTCCCTCCATCTTTCCTTTTTTATCTCTCTATCTCAATCCCCTAAACATATGTCACTCTCTCTCTCTCTCTCTCTCTCTCTCTCTCTCTCTCTCTCCCCCATATATCCCTCTTCCTCCCTCCCTCTCTTTGCCTCTCGTTTCTACCCCTTGCCCCACCCCATCTATATCTCTATCTCCCATTGTCTCTCCTTCTCACCCCAAAAACATACACACTCTCTCTCCATCTCTCTCTCTCTCTCTCTGACTCTCCATCTCTCCCTTGTCACTCCCTCTCCACATTTCTCTCTCTATGTATTTCTTCCCCTTCCAACTCCATCTCTTTCTCCCCCCTCTCTCTCCTCTCTCTTTTTCCTTCCTCTCTCCCCCCTTCTCTCCCACCTCCCTCCATTTCTCCCCCCATCATACAAACACTCTCTCTCCACCCTCCAACTCTTTCACAATCTTCCTCCCTCTCTCCTTCACTTTCTCCCCCTCTTTCCCCCCTCCATATCTATGTCTCCCTGTTTCTCTCTTCCCCTTCTTTCTCTATATTTATCCTCTCCTTTTATCTCTCTTCCCTTGTCTCCTCTCTCCGTCATTCTATCTTCATCTCTCTGTTGTCACTCCCTCTCTCTCCCTCCTCTCTCTCTTCCTTTCTCTCTCTCAGTGTGTCTCTCACCTCTATCACTCTCCCACACTCTATTCCCCCTTCCATCTCACTCTCTTTCTTAAATATGATCTCATTGTATTGTATTTAAGAAAGTATCTAAACTAATAAAAAACATAATTGGCTATAAAATATTAAACTTATATTTTGGATCAATCATGTTAAAGAAAATACAATAATAAAAAAATTAAAAGAATCATGCACTATCTTTCCTCTATCATTATTAACCACTTTGCTTTCTCACTTCGCTTGGATCTTTAGTTAGGATGAATCTATCCTAGTTCATTATAAAATTTTATTATAAAAAACACATAGGTAATATAAAATAATACCCATTAATTTAAAAAACCCCGATCTCTAAAAAACAGTAAGGCAGCTTGGAGAGGTTAATAACCTCAAAAGTAATTATAACCTTCTTGCTCTTAATTAATTAAAAAATGTTATAAAAAAAAATTAAAATAAATATTTGTAAAATATTTTTATTTTTAAATAAGTTATTGTTTTTGGGTATGTGGTATTGATAAAACATGGTATTGACCCATGGTATTGTAACAATTAAAAGCCTAGATCCATAACATAATAATCAAAAGTCTAGATGGCCCATGGTATTGATAAACCATGGTAGTAGCCCATGGTATTATAATTTTCTTCCCTCCTCTTCCTCTCTATCTTTCTCTTGTGGGTATTGGCTCAGGGTATTGTAAAAAAACTACTTAGAAGTTAATAATATCCATGGTAAATATTCATGATTAAAAATCTTGTCATATTGTAAATATTAAGTTTTTATCTGCTTATTAATTAAATTTATAGATGGAACACATCTATATTAACTGTTGGAAATATATTGATTACATAAAATATAATATTACAATATTAATATTTCAGCTCACATCCCACCCTAAATATTACATTCTACTCAATATTTCCCCTGGCTCCTACTAATTTTATTGAGCACCTTCCATTATATTGAGTTTACCTTCCTACAACCAAAACCTGAAATTTACCTATAGAAATCATACAAGCCAAAAATTGAAAGCCATGGAATATAAATTTGCTGGGTTATTATTATTACATAAATCACACAACGAAAAGTCACGAGATTTACCTGGTTATTATTACACGATATGCCCAATTGAATCATCTGCTTCCTTTACCTAATTTTCTTTGTTATTTGATGTATAAGCTAATCAATCTTTTTTTAAATTGTATAATATCATTTTCAAAATTGAGTTTGTTAATATAGCCTACACATTTTTTTATTTTAATTAATATAATATGTTTTGAAAGTAAACAATATATATTACACATATCTTCCGCATGTACAATATATATTAGTCGACACACACACACTCACACACACATATACTCCCATCTATCCCTCTTCCTCCCTCCCTCTCTTTGCCTCTCTTTTCTGTAGAAATTCCCACTGTAAATCACCTGATAATGCAATATACTAAAGCAAAATACTTGATCCAATTCTATAAACAATTATGGGGAAGATTGATCGAATTGAGCAAGATCAATTGAACACATATAACTGATAAGAAGAAATCAATCACACATAACACAGAAGATATAACTAGGGGAAAGCACCAGCCTAAAACCCCATCTCTGTGTTATCATACATAGGATTTATACAAAGCCTTAGCTCTCACACAGCTAGCCAACTCTCAGTACAATCCTCACAGATGAAGGTGGAAATACATTAGGATTACACAAAGCCTTAGCTCTCAAAGCTAGCCAGCTCTCAGTGCAATCCTCCTAGATGCTCACAGGCAATCAAGACTTCTCCTAAGCCTTCTCCTTTGCCCTCCAAGCCTCCTATTTCCTTGCACAGATTTTCTGGGTGATCCTCCTATTACCAAGTGTAATACTGATCTCTCACACTGATCTCACACCCTGTAAAACTGCAAAATCCTCAAGGAACCTTAATCCTTCTGCTTGGATGATTTTCCTCTATAGGAAAAATATTCATCCAACTGATAGTATACTGTCCCTTCTCTGATCTCAACTGGGTCTCTGTCTGAACTGACATGCATGAGTTATTCATGAGAGAATCTTCAGTTATCTGAAGTGCAACAGTTACATGCATGCAAACATTAACTAACTGAACTTACTTAATTTAAACAAACTGTTTAAATCAAATATAACTAGACTTGACTCAGTTAACTGAGCCAACTAATTACTACTCAAATTAGAACTCATCCTTATCTCTTTAACTGATGGATAAATTCCTCAATTAATAGATAAACTGTTGCATGTCCTCACATAGACTTCAAGTTTGTTTTTCCTTAACTAATTAACTCAAGATGAATTAATAAATTAATTTACAAATTGCTGTTAATATCAAATTCAAATTTTACTTCCTATTTTAGTCTAGGGACTGACTAAAATTAGGAATCCATCCTGAACTGCTAAAAATATAATGTTATTTTTAGCACTTCCATTTTTTATTCCCTATTGCCCAATCCAACAATGGTACCCAAACTGCTATTTTTATCATTTCTTGTTGCCATTTTCAACACTCTCTCTCAACAAGAAAGGCATTCAACTCGAACCCAAATGTACCTCTGGAATGTTCTGTGTGCAACACTTCTACCAAGTGTGGTTGCTCCAGCAACTCTCGTAACAAAAAAAAAAACTCCCAAGTGATCTCTTTGTTGGGCTAGAAACATACTCTGATGCTGAAGCTCTGCTTGTTGCTGACAAGTGCTCCCTCTTTGACATTTTCGCTACTGCAACATCTCCATGCATCTCGCACCGTTACACACCTCTCTGTGTCATCTTGCACTAGTGCAACACTCATGTGCCTCTCGCATTGCTGTAGCTTGCTAGCTCCACACAGTCCTGGGACTCCTGCAGTATAGCTCTCTCTACCACTCCATCCACATCTGTCTCTACCCAATCAGTTAGTCTTGCTACTCCTCATCGGGTCTCTTGTAGCAAAGTCGAATCAAAGAGGTTGGGTACCTCAAGGATCTCGCCCCTTCTCCTTGGGACGATCACTCCACATTTCCCCACCTCTTACCTGGAGGTATGGTTGCATGTGATCCCTTTGCCCACCTGGCTCGAAGTTTCCCCCCTACTGGAGGTCTCTGTATTAGTGGATGCCTCCACTCTGTCTCCTCTTGGCTTCCCAAGTTGTGGCTGCTCCACAACCTCCTGAAGTTGCTTCACCAATTGTGGCTCCTCCACAATCGTTTGAGACTTCTTCCGGCGCTGCATGCTGAGAGGCAATGTACTCACCCTCTCAACCACCAAGTATATAACCTTTGCCTTGTTCCTCAAGGCTTTGCATGCATCTTGTACCTCAAGTGCACACAAGCTCTTGGCTAGCACACCAATCTATTTCCACTTTCCCGCCGTCACAAAATTTTCTAGAAAAAAAGCTAATTTTAAATCAGTGATATCTCCCTCATCGAAACTCTGATTCAGCCGACTTTTTTTTTTTTTTTAATTTGGGTATTTTTCTGCAAGGAATCCAAATTTTCTATTTGTTTCTGAAAATTTTGTACATAAATTTTCAGATATGCTGTGCAAAATATCGGCCCAAAACTCAAAACTTTGAAAATCTCCTCTCAATATACTGTTCTCTCCTTTGATTACCTTTGCTCCGATACCATGTAGAAATTTTTCTACAAAACCTCGCTCTGATACCATGTAGAATTTTTCTATAGATCAGCTAGCTTTGATACCATGTAGAAATTCCCACTGTAGGTCACCTGATAATGCAAGATACTAAAGCAAAATACTTGATCCACTTCTACAAACAATTATGCAGAAGCTTAATCAAATTGAGCAAGATCAATTGAACACATATAATTGATAAGAAGAAATCAATCACACCTAACACAAAAGATATAACTAGGGGAAAGCACCAGCCTAAAACCCCATCTTTATATTATCATACATAAGATTTATACAAAGCCTTAGCTCTCACACAGCTAACCATCTCTCAGTACAATCCTCATAGATGAAGGTGGAAATACATCAGGATTACACAAAGCCTTAGCTCTCACAACTAGCTAGCTCTCAGTGCAATCCTCCTGAATGCTCACAGGCAATTAAGCCTTCTCCTCTGCCCTCCAAGCCTCCTATTTCCTTGCGCAACTCTTCCTGGGTGATCTTCCTGTTACCAAGTATAACACTGATCTCTCACACTGATCTCACACCTTGTAAAACTGCACAATCCTCAAGGAACCTTAATCCTTCTGCTTGGATGATTTTCCTTTATAGGAAAAATATTCATCCAATTGATAGTACACTGTCCCTTCTCTGATCTCAACTGGGTCTCTGTCTGAACTGACATGCATGAGTTATTCATGAGAGAATCTTCAGTTATCTGAAGTGCAATAGTTACATGCATGCAAGCATTAACTAACTAAACTTGCTTAATTTAAACAAACTGTTTAAATCAAATATAATTGGACGACTTAGTTAACCGAGCCAACTAATTACTACTCAAATTAGAACTCATCCTTATCTCTTTAACTGATGGATAAATTCCTCAATTAATAGATAAACTGTTGCATGTCCTCACATAGTCTTCAAGTTTGTTTTTCCTTAACTAATCAACTCAAGATGAATTAATTAATTAATTTACAAACTACTGTTAATATCAAATTCGAATTTTACTTCCTATTTTAGTCCAGGGACTGACTAAAATTAGGAATCCATCCTGAACTCACTTCCATTTTTCATTCCCTGTTGCCGAATCGAGCACTGGTACCCAAATTGCTTTTTTTGGCACTTCTATTTTTAGCATTTCTTATTGCCATTTCCAACATTTTCTACCCCCTACCCCACCCATCTATATCTTTATCTCCCATTGTCTCTCCTTCTCACCCCCAAAACATACACACTCTCTCCATCTCTCTCTCTCGGACTCTCCATCTCTCCCTTGCCACTCCCACTCCACCTTTCTCTCTTTATGTATTTCTTCCCCTTCCAACTCCATATCTTTCTCCCCCTCTCTCTCTCCTATCTCTTTTTCTTCCTCTCTCTCCCCTTCTCTCCCACCTCCCTCCGTCTCTCCCCCCATTATATACACACTCTCTCTCCACCCTCCAACTCTTTCACAATCTTCCTCCCTCTCTCCTTCACTCTCTCCCCCCTCGATATCTATGTCTCCCTGTCTCTCTCTTCCCCTTCTTTCCCTATATTTATCCTCTCCTTTTATCTCTCTTCCCTCGTCTCCTCTCTCCGTCATTCTATCTTCATCTCTCTGCTGTCACTCCCTCTCTCTCCCTTCTCTCTCTTCCTTTCTCTCTCGTAGTGTGTCTCTCACTTCTATGTCACTCTCCCACACTCTATTCCCCCTTCCATCTCACTCTCTTTCTTAAATATGATCTCATTGTATTGTATCTAAGAAAGTATCTAAATTAATAAAAAACATAATTGGCTGTAAAATATTAAACCTATATTTTGGATCAATCATGTTAAAGAAAATACAATAATAAAAAAATTAAAAGAATCATGCACTATCTTTCCTCTATCATTGTTAACCACTTTGCTTTCTCACTTCGCTTGGATCTTTGGTTAGGATGAATCCATCCTAGTTCATTATAATATTATTTATATTATATAAATTTCACATATGTATATATAAAAGTATTCTCATTTTTTAATTTATTAAAATCTCCGTTTAATTTTCTATGAAAATATTATGAGTAGTCTTGAGGATGGAGGGTTTAGATATACCTCAAAAGTAATTATAAACCTTTTTGTTCATAGATTTAATTAAAAAATGTTATAAAATAAAATTAAAATAAAATATTTGTAAAATATCTTTATTTTTAAATAAGTTATTGTTTTTGGGTATGTGGTATTGATAAAACATGGTATTGACCCATAGTATTGTAACAATTAAAAGCCTAGATCCATAACATAATAATCAAAAGTCCAGATGGCCCATGGTATTGATAAACGATGGTAGTAGCCCACGGTATTATAATTTTCTTCCTTCCTCTCCCTCTCTATCTTTCTCTTGTGGGTATTGGCCCATGGTATTGTAAAAAACCTACTTAGAAGTTAATAATATCCATGGTAAATATTCATGATTAAAAATCTTGTCATATTGTAAATATTAAGTTTATATCTGCTTATTAATTAAATTTATAGATAGAACACATCTATATTAACTGTTTTAAATATATTGATTACATAAAATATAATATTACAATATTATATGTTACCCGATATTTATAACCACCCCCACCTAATAGATAGTGGCCACGATTTGTTGCGGAGAAATACTAATTGAAATGTAATATTATTAAATTTAATCTAATATTTCAGGTCACACCCCACCCTAAATATTACATTCTACTCAATATTTCCCCTGACACCTACTAATTTTATTGAGCACCTTCCATTATATTGAGTTTACCTTCCTACAACCAAAACCTAAAATTTACCTCATTATTATTATTACAGTATTATAGAAATCACACAACCCAAAAATTGAAAGCCACGAAATATAAATTTACCGGGTTATTATTATTACATAAATCACACAACAGAAAACCTAAATGTCATGAAATTTACCTGGTTATTATTACACGATATGCCTAATTGAATCATCTGCTTCCTTTAACTAATTTTCTTTGTTATTTGATGAATAAGCTAATCAATCTCTTTTTAAATTGTATAATATCATTTTCAAAATTGAGTTTGTTAATATAGCCTAAACATTTTTTTATTTTAATTTTTTTTTTTTTTTTGAAGTAATACAATATATATTACACATATCTTCCCCATGTACAATATATATGAGTCGAAACACACACACACACACACACACACACACATATATATATATATATTTTAATGTAACCTATGTGACAACATCTCCCTCATATTTTTTTAATATTTTTTTTAATGCAACGTTACATTATGTGACAACATCTCCTTCATATTTTTTTAATATTTTTTAATGTAACGTTACGTTACATGACAACATTATCTCCCTCATATTTTTTTAATATTTTTAAATGTAACGTTAGTTACTTGACAACATCTTCCTCATATAATAAGCTGTAGAGCGCCATCTCCCTCATATAATGAGTTGTAGAGCGCCTCTGGGTGCAACATATACTGAGCTATAGAACGCCTCTAGGCACAACCATGGGCCAATACCATGGCTCATCAATACCACATACCCAAAAATCATAACTTATTTCACAACCAAAATATTTGCCGAAGGCTTCTTATTTCAACTTAAGGTAAATGAAGATCTGTTAGCTAAATTGAGGGTCTAGATTGATTGTCAAGGGGATATGCTCAACATATGCTTCATATGAATGCTTATGAACGACTGTAGCGTGTTACATTGTTTATTAGGTTGCATTGATTTTTAATAAATTTAAAAAATTATATTCATGTCACGTGGCTTCCACCCAGTGATTTCCTAGGGATTTGAGATTATTCCAATTCTAATAAGTTCCTCATTATTATTTATAAAATTCATTTATATATAAGAAAATTTATTTTAAAAAATGGTCCATTACTTTTAATAAATTTGAAAAATTATATTCGTGGCTCCCCTTCCACTCCACCAATTTCCTAGAGATTTGAGATTATTCCAATTCTAATAAGTTCCTCCATGATAAGTTCTCATTATTATTTATAACATTCGTTCATATATAAAAAAAAAATTATTTAGAAAAATAATCCATTACTTTTAATAAATCTTAAAAATTAGATTCGTGTCACATGACTCCCCACCCGCAAATTTCTAGGGATTTGAGATTATACCAATTCTAATAAGTTTCTCCATGAATCCTCATTATTATTTATAACATTCATTTATATATAAGGAAATTTTATTTAGCAAAATGGTTAATTTTACAATAAGATGTATAATTCCTTTTTTTTCCCAAGTTAAAGTTGACCCATAACCTTTTTATACATAGTTAATTCAACATTGTTTGTGTTGCAATTTTTTTTTTTTGGTTATATTTATGAAGCCTTCAGCTATATCAACCACATTAATATTTTTAATGTGGTTTTACTAGTTTATAACAATATGATAAGATTCTTAACCATGAATATTCACCACCACTTTACTGTGGATATTATTAACTTGTAAAAACTAGGGTTTGTTACAATACAATAGGCCAATACCATGGCTTATTAATATCACATGCCCAAAAAAACATAGCTTATTTCACAATCAAAATATTTTATAACAATATGAAAACACTTTTAACTATAGATATTCACCCCGACTTTACCATGAATATTAATAACTCGTAAATAGGCTTTGTTACAATACCATGGATTATCAATACCACATGTCCAAAAAGCATAACTTATTTCACTATCAAAATATTTTATGGCAATATGAAAAGATTCTTAACCATGGATATTCACCCCCACGTTGCCATTGATATTATGAACTTGTGAATAATCTTTGTTACAATACCATGGGCTCATACCATGACTTGTCAATACCACATGCCAAAAAATCATAACTTATTTCAAAATCAAAATATTTTATGAAAATATGACAAGATTATTAACCATGGATATTCACCATCACTTTACCATGGATATTACTAACTTATAAATAGGCATTTTTACAATACCATGGGCCAATACCATGGCTTATCAATACCACATACCCAAAAACCATGACTTATTTCACAATAAAAATAATTTATTTTAATTTAATTTTATAACATTTTTTTTAATAGAAACTAAAAGGAAAAAGGTTATAATTACTTTTGAGATATATCTGAACCCTTTAAGGACTACTAAAAATATTCCAATAGAAATTAAAAATGAGAATACTTTTATATTTAAAGTTGTGGAATTTATATAATATAAATAGTATTATTAAGAACCAATATATATCCATCTTAACTAAGGATCCAAGCAATGAGTGCAAGCAAAGTGACTAACAATAATAGATGAAAGATAGTCCATGATTTCTTTAAGTTTTTGATTATTTTATTTTCTTTGACATGATTGACCCAAAATATAGGTTCAATATTTTACAACCAATTGATTTTTAAAATTTAGATACTTTCTTAAACACAACACAATGGGATCAAATTTAAGAGGGGTGGCAAAGTGACGAAGGGAGATAGTGATAAAGCTAGAGGGTGGGGGGAGAGAGAGAGAGAGAGAGTTGGAGGGGGAGAGAAAGGGAGGAAATAAAAAAGATATAGAGATATAGAGGTGGAGAGAGAGAGGGAGTAAACAAGAGAGAGAGAGAGAGAGAGAGAGAGAGAGAGAGAGAGAGAGATGGGGGAAGAGGCAAAGAAATGTGGGAAAGAGAGGAGGGAAGAGAGACTGTATTCAAGAGAGAGAAGGAGAGAGAGATGGAGTTGGAGGGGGAAAGAGACGAAAGGAAGAAAAATATATAGAGGGATAAAGGTGGAGAGAGAGGAGTGACAAGGGAGCGATGGAGAGAGATGAGGGAGAGAGGAGAGTGGGGGCCAATAGAGAGAGAAGGAGAGAGAGAGGAGAGAAGGGGAAGAGAGAGAAATTGACAGGAAGAGGGAGGGAGGGAGAGAGAGAGAGAGACATAAATATGGGGAGAGAGTATGTATTGGGGGGTGACATAGAGAAGGGAAATAAGAAAGAGACACATAGATACAAATATAAATATTATATAGTATTATATAACCAACCTGTTGAAAATAGCAATAAGAAATGATAAAAATAGAATCCAGAACATTCCAATTTTAATTTGTCTTTGAATTAAAATTCGAATTTAGTCTCACTCGCTACTTGAAAAATAATTAATTAATTCATCTTGGATTAATTAGTTGGAGAAATTCAAGCTAGAAGTCTTTGTGAAGTCATGCAATAGTTATCCCTTAAATTAAGGAGATTATTCCTTAATTAAGGAGATAATATTGAGTTATATTTGAGTTGTAATTAGTTAACTCAGTTCACTGAGTTAAGTCCAGTTACATTAGTTCCAAACCGTTTGTGGAATTAATAGAGAGTTATCAGTCAGTTGATACATGCATGCATGCAACTAATGAAACTCAGTTAACTGAAGATTCTCTCATTAGAAACTCATGCATGTCTATTTTGAGAAAGACCCAGTTGAGTTAAATGTCAAGGACAATGTACTATCAATTGGAAGTGTTTGCCTATAAAGGAAACTCATTCATGTAGTCAAGGCAAGGTTCCCTTGAGGATTGCGCAGTTCTGACAGTGTGTTAGAGCAGTGTGTGAGAGCAGTGTTCCACTGGGTGAAGGAGGATCACCCAGGAGAAACTGTGTAAGGAAATAGGAGGCTTGTAGGGTAGAGGAGAAGGCTTCGGAGAAGTCTTGATTGTCTATGAGCATCCAGGAGGATTGTACTAAGAGTTGGCTAGCTATAACAGAGAAGGCTTTGTGTAATCCTGATGTATTTCCACCTTCTATGATAATACAGATAGTGGGGTTTTTAGCTGAGGCTTTCCCCTGAGTATTTTCTATGTTTCATGTGCATTGACTCCTCTTCTTATGGTTATATGTGTTTAACTCTGATTGAACTAGATCTTTAAGCTTCCGCAAAGCAAAATGATAGTAGAAGTAGATTATAGTATTTTGCTTTGGTATATTGCATTATCGAGTTAATCTATAGTCAGATTTTCTACATAGATCTCAGAGGTAGATTTGTAGAGAATTTGTAAGAATTTTTACATGGTATCAGAACAGAGTTTTTTGGAGATATGAATAGTATACTGAGAAGAGAATTCAAATTTTGAAGTTCGGGGTTGTAGGTGTAAATCGAATTCATCTCATACTTCAAGGTTGGTCAATGGCGTTCTATGGCTTGAGACTCGAGTATGCCTTGGATGGTAGCTCGAATCACATAGCATGGAAAGATCGCATGGCTGAGTGGAAGAAGTGTGTGGTGAGGGCGAGACAGATCATCCTTGAGGGATTTCAAGACCATATTGTCTCGAGTCTCCATGGGAAGGATAATCCATATTCAATGTGGAAGACATTGAAGGATCTCTACCAGAACAGTAGTGACCAAAGGAAATTGGCGCTCAAGGATACGCTTCAAAGGATCAAGATTGAGACAGGTGATACTATTTCCACATATCTGAACAAGCTCACCACTTGCAAAGATGAGCTTGGTAGTGTGAGAATAACTATTGCCAATGATGATATAGTGAGCCTTGCTCTCCTTGGCCTTCCAAAGGGCTGGAATAACTACTAGGACTCTGTGAATGGAAGGGGGAAACTTCCGTATTGGGAACAAATATGGTAAGATCGCATGGAGTAGGAGATTAGGAGGAGCACTTGAGATGGTTCTTCATCCAAGGATGATGATGAAGAAAATCTGGTCTTAGCAGGTAAGGCAAGGAAAGGGAAGGGGAAGGCGTCCCATTCCGAATCGAATTCTTCTCATGGAGGGAAGAAGGTTGACAAGTCTAAAGTGAGATGCTTTAATTATCACGAGATGGGACATTATGCGACTAATTGCCCATCGAAGAAGTCCAAGAAGGGATGCTCGAAAGGATCAGAAGGTGAGGTATTAGCCTCTCAGTTCAAAATGGACTTTACCCTCATCACATGCAGGTGTCATCGATGATGGGTTGTGTTTGATATCTTGACAGTGGAGCCTCATTCCACATGATTGGTGATAAAAGTTTATTCAGTTCCTTGGAGGAGAAAGACCTCAAGAAGTGCATAGAGATGGGTGATGACGGAAGGTACAGTGTTTCGGGAGTGGGCATAGTTGCTTTTAAGAGGGACCATGGAGCTCCTATCACTTTGATAGAGGTGAAGTATGTGCCTAGATTGAAGAAGAACTTGGTATTAGTTGCGGTATTGGAAGACCATGGCTATGATGTGTTTTTTAGTAAGCGAAAGGTTTTTCTTAGACACATCACCACAAGACAGGTGAAACAAATCGGTTCATGAGTTAAGAACCTATATGCTCTTGAGGTTCAAGATGCATGCAAAGCCTTGAGGAGTAAGGAAAATGTTAGAGACTTAGTGGTTGAGAGGGAGAGTAAATTACCTCTTAACATGCAATCCTAGAAGAAGTCTCAGACAATTGTGGAGGAACCACAATTGGAGAAGCAGCTTCAGGAAGTTGTGGAGTAGCCACAACTAGAGAAGTTGAGAGGAGATCAGGTGGAGACACCCATTCATCCAGAGACCTCCAGTAGGGGGAAATTTCGAGCCAAGTGGGCAGAGGGATCACATGCATCCATACCTCCAAGTGTGAGGTGGGGCAATGTGGAGTGATAGTCCCAAGAAGGGTGAAATTGGGCAGGGTCCATTGAGATGTTTTATCTCATGGATCGTACCTTGCTACGGGATCCCAAAGTACATAGTAGTGGGAAGAATCAGTGGGATTGATGCAGTTAGAGATCAAAGTGATAGAGGCTAGAGTAGTTAGATACTGTAGAATGCAGATTAGGATTGACAACAGTGCAAAAAGGCAGAGTCAATAGAAGCGTAGAGTTTTCAGTCGATAGAGGCAATAACAATGAGAGACTTTGATGACAGAGACGTCATTTTGATTCAGGTTGGATGTTTTTGTTTGTTTGTTTGTTTCTAGAGTTGTTGGAGCAACAACACTAGAGAGAAGTGTTGCATGCATGACATTCCAAAAGTTTAGGATCGGGATTGATTTGAATTCCTTTCTTGTTGAGAGGGAGTGTTTTTTTTTTCTCGGTAAAAAACTAATCTATTAAAATATGTACAGAGGTCGAAAATACATCATGGTGAAACCAGTGAGAAACAGGCTCTGGGCATGACACTCGAGAGCTGAGAATGCACCAAACACAAAAGCAAGAGCTCGCCCATGCAGGGGTACCAGACTAAAACCGAAACTGACCACAGAAGCAAGCCCACGCATGGGAAACAAACTAAAAACCGAGACTGACCAAAGGAGCAAGCCCACGCAGGGGCATCAGACAAAAAGGAGATTGACCACCAGAGCAAGCCCACACAGGGGCACCATCCATTTCCTCCCTCGCAGGGGAGACTGTTCTTACCCGATCCATTAACAAAAATTCCGATACAGAGATGACAAAACAGAAATCGAAAGCGACCATAAGCTTTGAGGTTAGAACTGAACCAAAGACAAATAGCAAATAAGACCAGGAGACCAGGCGAAAAGCCAAAAAAACCTTGAGTGCGGGCGTCTTCATTCATCCATTTGCTCTTCCTCAATTCGGCACCACCCATAGGCTTCTCTTTCAGCATCGGTAGGAAATGTCGCTACCACTTCCCCAGCTTCCGTCCTTTGAACGTTCTGAGTTTGCTTAGCATTTTCCGTGTTTGAAGCCGGTCCCTTTACCTCCTGCTCCTTATCAGCTTCAGGAGCCTGCGCGGCTTGCCCCGGGTTGACATTCATCCGTTGCCTTTGTTCATCCAGGGAGTCGTCATCGTCTTGTGCATTTTCGATGAACAAGATAGAGACATGCGTGCTGATCCGTGGATTATTTGTGGAGCTAGTGAAATTGAATATGGTGGAGCCGAAGGCTAGCAAGGTAGCCGAGCTCGAAGCCCCTGCATCCAAGAATTGACTGGAATGGAGGGGGTTAGCTCTAGTAGAGCGAGCAAGATTACAGTGGCAGCAATGGCCAACATTGTCCCCATCATGCCTGCGTGAGACTCCCCCTATGGAAGTGCCTCGACGGCTAAGCATACGCTGTCGAGGTTTGACCATTGAGGGACAAGAATTCCAACAAGCCACGGGATAAACCAGATTCTCTGCTACCAGAGTCGAACGAGTGATGAGCTCGTCCGACAGAGAAGGTATCTCTACGAAGACAGAGAGGCCAGTCGTCTGCATAACCACCAACATTCCCTGTTCATACCCTGTTTTATCCCTATCGTCCTCACCTACCCTGCTCAGGATCACATCCGCCATAACTGTTGCCATCCTCTGGGCCGAATAACCTCTCCAGGCATTTACTGTCCCATGCCTCTTTGCTTTAAACCGCCTGCGTCCTTTCCTGGTGTTTACCGTGGGTGCCACGTGATGGTCGAAGGTCGGCATGTGTCCAGCCACCCACGCCTGTCCCGTCTCACATATCACCCGCATCCGAGGTGTTGAGAGGGAGTGTTGAAAATAACAACAAGAAATGATAAAAATAGAATCCAGAATATTCCAATTTTAATTTTTCCTTGAATTAAAATTCAAATTTAGTCTCACCAGCTACTTGAAAAATAATTAATTAATTCATCTTGGATTAATTAGTTGGAGAAATTGAAGATAGAAGTATTTGTGAAGTCATGCAACAATTATCCCTTAAATTAAGGAGATTATCCCTTAATTAAGGAGACAAGATTGAGTTATATTTGAGTTGTAATTAGTTAACTCAGTTTACTGAGTTAAGTCCAGTTAAATTAGTTCCAAACTGTTTGTGGAATTAATAGAGAGTTATCAGTCAATTGATGCATGCATGCATGTAACTAGTGCTACTCAGTTAACTAAAGATTCTCTCATCAGAAACTCATGCATGTCTATTATGACAAAGATCCAGTTGAGTTAAATGTCAGGGACAGTGTACTATAATTTGGATGTGTTTGCCTATAAAGGAAACTCATTCATGCATTCAAGGCAAGGTTCCCTTGAGGATTGCGCAGTTCTGATAGTGTGTTAGAGCAGTGTGTGAGAGCAGTGTTCCACTGGGTGAAGGAGGATCACCCAGGAGAAATTGCACAAGGAAATAGGAGGCTTGGAGGGTAGAGGAGAAGGCTTAGGAGAAGTCTTGATTGCCTGTGAGCATCCAGGAGGATTGTACTGAGCGTTCGCTAGCTGTGAGAGCTAAGGCTTCGTGTAATCCTGATGTATTTCCACCTTCTATGCTTATACAGATAGTGGGGTTTTTAGTTGAGGCTTTCCCCTGAGTATTTTCTGTGTTTCATGTGCATTGATTTCTCTTCTTATGATTATATGTGTTCAGCTCTGATTCAACTAGATCTTTAAGCTTCTGCAAAGAAAATTGATAGTAGGAGTAGATTATAGTATTTTTCTTTGGTATATTTCATTATCGAGTTAATCTATAGTAAGATTTTCTACATAGATCTCAGAGGTAGATTTGTAGAGAATTTGTAAGAATTTTTACACAACCTAGATCCATCTTAACCTGATATCTATCAAGGGCCAAGAGCGATAAAATCTCTCGGGGTGCAAACCTTTCCTCAAGTTTTTCACTCAAAAAAGAGGTTTACACCTCTATATATTGGATCCCTCTCAGCCCTTGATAGATACGAGATTAAAATGGATCTAGGCTGGTTATATTTTCACTTTCCATTGTGAGGGAGATGTGTAATTTATTTTATTTTTGATTTCAAACATATATAAATGGAAAAAGAGTGAGAAAATTCTTATTCCAATAATGTGTTTTCTAATTCAAAGTATGAGGATATTTGAAATTATTTCAATTTTTAATATGGATTTGACATATAACATTTTAAAAAATATTAACAATAATAAAAA